>UESW01002891.1:125519-210604 GCA_900491605.1 Calamus simplicifolius
CCGATCTCGGACCGTGGCGATCCGTTTGAGATCGGCGACGATCCAACGGTTGCGATCGATCCAAGCCCTGATCCCGATCGGCCACGACCGATCTCGGACCGTGGCGATCCGTCCGAGATCGGCGACGACCTATCTCGGACAGTTGCAATCCGTCAGAGATCGGCGACGATCCGATGGTAGCGATCGATCCAAGCCCTGATCCCTATCGGCCACGACCGATCTCGGACCGTGGCGATCCGTCCGAGATCGGCGACGATCCAACGCTTGCGATCGATCCAAGCCCTGATCCCGATCGGTGACGACCGATCGTGGACCGCGGCAATCGGTCTGATTGGCAAAGATCCGACGGTTGCGATCGATCCAAGCCCTGATCCCGATCGGCCACGACCGATCTCGGACCGTGGCGATCCGTCCGAGATCGACGACGATCCGACTGTTGCGATCAATCCAAGCCCTGATCCCGATCGGCCACGGTCGATCTCGGACCGTGGCGATCCGTCCGAGATCGGTGACGATCCGATGGTTGCGATCGATCCAAGCCCTGATCCCGATCGGCACGGACCGATCTCGGACGTAGCGATCCGTCCGAGATCGGCGACGATCCAACGGTTGTGATCAATCCAAGCCCTGATCTCGATCGGCGACGACCGATCTCGGACCGTGGCAATTGGTCCGATCGACAAAGATACGACGGTTGCGATTGATCCAAGCCCTGATCCCGATCGGCGACGACCTATCTCGGACAGTTGCAATCCGTCAGAGATCGGCGACGATCCGACGGTAGCGATCGATCCAAGCCCTGATCCCTATCGGCCCCGATCGATCTCGGACCGTGGCGATCCATCCGAGATCGGCGACGATCCAACGCTTGCGATCGATCCAAGCCCTGATCCCGATCGGTGACGACCGATCGCGGAACGCGGCAATCGGTCCGATCGGCAAAGATCCGACGGGTTGCTATCGATACAAGCCCTGATCCGATCGGCCACGACCGATCTCGGACCGTGGCGATCCGTCCGAGATCGGCGATGATCCGACGGTTGCGATCGATCCAAGACCTGATCCGATCGGCGACGACCGATGCAATATTTGCGTCGCAATATTTGCGTCGCAATATTAAAATTTAAAATATTTAATTCTGCTAAAAACATTGCGACGCAAATATTGCGTCGCAATATTTTTATTGATATTTATATTTCATAAAAATTAATTTAAAAATATGCGACGCAATATTTGCGTCGCATATTAAAAATTTATTTTTTTAATTCTGCTAAAACCATTGCGATGCAAATATTGCGTCGCAATATTTTTTATTGATATTTGAATTTCATAAAAATTAATTTAAAAATTGCGACGCAATATTTACGTCGCAATATTAAAAATTTAAAATATTTAATTCTGCTAAAAAAAGTGCGACGCAAATATTGTGTCGCAATATTTTTAATGATATTTATATTTAATTAAAAATTAATTTAAAAATATTGCGACGCAATATTTGCGTCGCAATATTAAAAATTTAAAATATTTAATTCGGCTAAAAACATTACGATGCAAAATTGCGTCGCAATATTTTATTGATATTTATATTTCATAAAAAATTAATTTAAAAATATTGCGACGCAATATATGCGTCGCAATATTAAAAATTTAATTTTTTTAATTCTGCTACATACATTGCGACGCAAATATTGCGTTGCAATATTTTATTGATATTTATATTTCATAAAAAAATTAATTTAAAGATATGCGACGCAATATTTGCGTCGCAATATTAAAAATTTAAAATATTTAATTCTGCTAAAAATATTGCGACGCAAATATTGCGTCGCAATATTTTAATGATATTTATATTTCATTAAAAATTAATTTAAAAATATTGCGACGCATATTTGCGTCGCAATATTAAAAATGTAAAATATTTAATTCTGCTAAAAACATTGCGACTCAAATATTGCGTCGCAATATTTTATTAATATTTATATTTCATAAAAAATTAATTTAAAAATATTGCGACGCAATATTTGCGTCGCAATATTAAAAATTTAATTTTTTAATTCTGCTAAAAATATTGTGACGCAAATATTGCGTCGCAATATTTTTATCGATATTTATATTTTATAAAAAATAATTTAAAAATATTGCGACGCAATATTTGCGTCGCAATATTAAAAATATAATTTTTTTTTGATTTTTTGGTTAATTGAGTCGCTAATGAGTCGCTAATGCATCGCAATATTTTGTTGTCACAAAGGCGTCGCAAAGTGGTCGCAATTTAGCGACGCAATTTGGCGTCGCTAAATTTGCGTCGCTATTTCAGTATTTTCTTGTAGTGAATTTCATCACAGTTAATTTTAATAAAATTTATTTTAAGAAAATAGTATTATGAAATAAAAATATTGCGATGCAATCCAGTGCATCGCAATGTTATGTTAAACATAAATATGTTAATTAGCGACGTAATAGCGATGCAATAAAATAGTAAAGTAATAAAAAAATTTTATTTAACGACATAAATTAATGCATCGCAATATTTTAAAAGAAATTCATAATGCCAAATTAGCGAGGCATTAGCGACGCAATAAATTAGAAAATATAATTAAAAATTAATAATGTCCGAGATCGGTCGTTGTCGACCGTGATCAATCATGGCTTCGATCGATCGCAACCGTCGGGTTGTCACCGATCGGATCGATCACGACGGTCCAAGATCGCTCATCGCCAATCGGGATCGATCATGGCTTGGATCGATCGCAACCGTTGGATCGTCACCGATCCAATCGATCGCGACAGTCCGAGATCGGTAGCCATCGAACGGGATCAATCATGGCTTTGATCGATCGCAAGTACCGTCCGATCGTCACCGATCTGATCGATTGCGATGGTCCGAGATAGGTCGATGCCGACCGGGATCGATCATGGCTTGGGTCGATCGCAACCGTCAGATCGTCGCCGGCCGGGATCGATCATGGCTTGGATCGATCGTGCACAACCGTCGGATCATCGCCGACCGGGATCGATCATGGCTTCGATTGATCGCAAGTACCGTCGGATCATCGCCGATCTGATCGATCGCGACAGTACGAGATAGGTCGACGCCGACCGGGATCGATCATGGCTTGGGTCGATCACAACCGTCGGATCATCACCGACCAGAATCGATCATGGCTTCGATCGATCGCAAGTACCATCGGATCATCGCCGATCTGATCGATCGCGACGGTCCAAGATAGGTCGACGCCGACCAGGATCGATCATGGCTTGGGTCGATCGCAACCGTCGGATCATCGCCGACCAGGATCGATCACGGCTTCGATTGATCGCAATCGTCGGATCGTCGCCGATCCGATCGATCGCCACAGTCCGAGAGAGGTCGTCGCCGATCGGGATCGATCATGGCTTGGATCGATCGCAACCATCGGATCATCGCCGACCGAGATCGATCATGGCTTCTATCGATCGCAAGTACCGTCGGATCGTCGCCAATCCGATCGATCATGATGGTACGAGATAGGTCGACGCCGACCGGGATCGATCATGGCTTGGGTCGATCGCAACCGTCAGATCATCGCCGACCGGGATCGATCATGGCTTGGGTCGATCGCAACCATCGGATCATTGCCAACCGGGATCGATCATGGCTTCGATCGATCGCAAGTACCGTCGGATCGTCGCCGATCCGATCAATTGCAACGGTCCGAGATAGGTCGATGCCGACCGGGATCGATCATGGATTGGGTCAATCGCAACCGTTGGATCATCGCCGACCAGGATCGATCAAGGCTTCGATCGATCGCAACTGTCGGATCGTCGCCGATCCGATCGATCGCCATGGTCCGAGAGAGGTCGTTGCCGACCAAGATCGATCATGGTTTGGATCGATCGCAACCGTCGGATCATCACCGACCGGGATCGATCATGGCTTGGGTCGATCGCAATCATCAGATCATCGCCGACCGGGATCGATCATGGCTTGGATTGATCGCAACCGTCGGATCATCGCCGATCGGGATCGATCATGGCTTGGATCGATCGCAACCGTCGGATCGTCACCGATCCGATCGATCACGACTGTCCGAGATCGGTAGCCATCGAACGGGATCGATCATGGCTTCGATCAATCGCAAGTACCATCGGATTATCGCCGATCCGATCGATCACGATGGTACGAGATAGGTCGACGCCGACTGGGATCGATTATGGCTTGGGTCGATCGCAACCGTCGGATCGTCACCGATCGGGATTGATCATGGCTTGGATCAATCGCGCGCAACCGTCGATCATCGCCGACCGGGATCGATCATGGCTTCGATTGATCACAAGTACCATCGAATCGTCTCCGATCCGATCGATCGCGACGGTATGAGATAGGTCGACACCGACCGGGATCGATCATGGCTTGGGTCGATCGCAACCGTCGGATCATCGCCGACCAGAATCGATCATGGCTTCGATCGATCGCAAGTACCGTCGGATCGTCGCCGATCCGATCGATCGTGATGGTCCGAGATAGGTCGACCCGACCGGGATCGATCATGGCTTGGATCGATCGCAACCATTGGATCATCACCGACCAGGATCGATCATGGCTTTGATCGATCGCAACTGTCGGATCGTCGCCGATCCGATCGATCGCCACGGTCCGAGAGGTCATCGCCGATCGGGATCGATCATGGCTTGGATCGATCGCAACCGTCGGATCGTTGCCGACCAGGATCAATCATGGCTTGGATCGATCGCAACCGTCGGATCATCGCCGATCGGGATCAATCATGGCTTGGGTCGATCGCAGCCGTCGGATCGTCGCCGATCGGGATCGATCATGGCTTGGATCGATCGCAACCATCGGATCGTCACCGATCCGATCGATCGCGATAGTCCGAGATCTGTAGCCATCGAACGGGATCGATCATGGCTTCGATCGATTGCAAGTACCATCGAATCATCGCCGATCCGATCGATCGCGATGGTACGAGATAGGTCGATGCCAATCGGGATCGATCATGGCTTGGGTCGATCGCAACCGTCGGATCGTCGCCGACTGGGATCGATCATGGCTTGGATCGATCGCGCGCAACCGTCGGATCGTCGCCGACCGGGATCGATCATGGCTTGAATCGATCGTGCGTAACCATCGGATCGACCGGGATCGATCATGGCTTCGATTGATCGCAAGTACCATCGGATCGTCGCCGATCCGATCGATCGTGATGGTACGAGATAGGTCGACACCGACCGGGATCGATCATGGCTTGGGTCGATCGCAACCGTCGGATCATCGCCGACCAGAATCGATCATGGCTTCGATCGATCGCAAGTACCGTCGGATCATCGCCGATCCGATCGATCGCGACGGTCCGAGATAGGTCGACACCGACCGGGATCGATCATGGCTTGGGTTGATCGCAACCGTCGGATCATCGCCGACCAGGATCGATCATGGCTTCGATCGATCGCAACCGTCGGATCGTCACCGATCCGATCGATCGCCATGGTCCGAGAGAGGTCGTCGCCGACCGGGATCGATCATGGCTTGGATCAATCGCAACCATCGGATCATCGCCGACTGGGATCGATCATGGCTTCGATCGATCGCAAGTACCGTCGGATCATCGCCGATCCGATCGATCGCAACGGTACGAGATAGGTCGATGCCGACCGGGATCGATCATGGCTTGGGTCGATCGCAACCGTCGGATCATTACCGACCGGGATTGATCATGGCTTCGATCGATCGCAAGTACCGTTGGATCATCGCCGATCCGATCGATTGCGACGGTCCGAGATAGGTCGAGCCGACCGGGATCGATCATGGCTTGGGTCGATCGCAACCGTCGGATCATCGCCGACCAGAATCGATCATGGCTTTGATCGATCACAAGTACGTCGGATCATCGCCGATCCGATCGATCGCGACGGTCTGAGATAGGTCGATGCCGACCGGGATCGATCATGGCTTGGGTTGATCACAACCGTCGGATCATCGAAGACCAGGATCGATCATGGCTTCGATCAATCGCAACCGTCGGATCGTCACCGATCCGATCGATCGCCATGGTCCGAGAGAGGTCGTCGCCGACCGGGATCGATCATGGCTTGGATCAATCGCAACCGTCGGATCATCGCCGACTGGGATCGATCATGGCTTCGATCGATCGCAAGTACCGTCGGATCGTCGCCGATCCGATCGATCGCAACGGTACGAGATAGGTCGACGCCGACCGAGATCGATCATGGCTTGGGTCGATCGCAACCCTCGGATCATCGCCGACCGGGATCGATCATGGCTTGGGTCGATCGCAACCGTCGGATCATTGCCAATCGGGATCGATCATGGCTTCGATCGATCGCAAGTACCGTCGGATCGTCGCCGATCCGATCGATCGCGACGGTCCGAGATAGGTCGACGCCGATCGGGATCGATCATGGCTTGGGTCGATCGCAACCGTCGGATCATCGCCGACCAGGATCGATCATGGCTTCGATCGATCGCAACCGTCGGATCGTCGCCGATCCGATCGATCGCCACGGTTCGAGAGAGGTCATCGCCGACCGGGATCGATCATGGCTTGGATCGATCGCAACCGTCGGATCGTCGCCGATCAGGATCGATTATGGCTTGGGTCGATCGCAACCATCGGATCATCACCGACCGGGATCGATCATGGCTTCGATCGATCGCAACCGTTAGATCGTCACCGACCGGGATCGATCATGGCTTGGATCGATCGCAACCGTTGGATCATCGCCGACCGGGATCGATCATGGCTTGGGTCGATCGCAACCATCAAATCATTTATAATTATTAAAAAAAGTTAAGAAAAAATTTTAAAAAATATTAAACAATTATTGCGACGCCGTAGCGATGCATTTTAGAAGAAAAAAATAAACAAATATTGCGACGCAATGTATGCGTCGCAATTATTTTAGTAAATATAATTTTATCAGTATAATAAATAAAGAAATATAATATGCGACGCATAATTTGCATCGCAATGATTTTTAAATAAATATATCTAATTAAAAATATTAAAAAAATATTGCGACGTAAAATTGCGTCACAATTATTATCATAAATTATAAATAAATATTATCATTTATAAATATTTAAAAATTATTGCGACGCCGTAGCGACGCATTTTAGAAAAAAAATAAACAAATATTGCGATGCAATGTATGCGTTGCAATTATTTTTAGTAAATATAATTTTTATTAGTATTAATAAATAAAAGAAATATAATATTGCGACGCATAAGTTGCGTCGCAATGTTTTTAAATAAATATATTAAAAAAGTTTAAAAATATATTACGATGCAATTTTGCATCGCAATTATTATCATTAATTATAAATATTATCTTTTTTAAATATTTAAAAATTATTGCGATGCTGTAGCGATGCATTTTAGAGAAAAAATAAATAAATATTGCGACGCAATGTATGCGTCGCAATTATTTTTAGTAAATATGATTTTTATCAGTATTAATAAATAAAAGGAATATAATATTGCAATGCATATTTATGTTGCAATATTTTTTAAATAAATATATCTAATTAAAAATATTAAAAATATATTACGACACAATTTTGCATCGTAATTATTAACATTAATTATAATATTATAAATATTATCATTTATAAATATTAAAAAATTATTGCGATGCACTGTATGCGTCGCAATTATTGTCATAATGCGTCGCAATTATTGTCATAATTGATTGTTTTAATCAATTAAAAATATTAAAAAATATTGCGATGCCTTAGCGACGCAATTCCTAAAAAATAAAAAAAAAATTTCGCCGGACATTGGCGCCAAGTTAGCGACGCATTAGCGACGTAATTATTTGTATCACTATTTATTTCATAAAATTATAATAAAGCCAAATTAACGATGCATTAATGCGTCGCTAATACATAATAAATTTTAAAAAAATATTGCGACCAATTAGCGACGCAATTAATTGCTTCGCTAATTACTCATATATACACCGGCCTTCTCTTCTTCTTCTTCCCCGTCTTGACCTAGCCGCCGCCCTCCCAAAAAAAAATCCGGCTCCCACCATTCGCGGCTCCGGCTCCCCCCCTCTGGTGCTCCGGCTCCCCGGCGTTCTCCTCCAACTCTGGCGTCTCCTCTCACCGAGGTAAGCCCCCCCACCCTCTTACAAAAATTTTTTTTGGTAATAATTTCCCTCCGGCCAAGGCCAAGACCGTGGCTTCTTCTCTGGACATGGCCGCTGCCGTGGCCTGCAGTGGCATGGCCACGGTGGCCAGGCCACTGTAAAAAAAAAAAAAATTTGGTAACAGGGGGGGAAACCCCCCCACCCCCCCCCACCCCTATTTTGTCTTCTCCGGCCACGGCCGTGGCCGCGGCCGGACAAGGCGGCCACGGCCGTTGCCGTGGCCGGCAGTGGCCTGGCAACGGTGGCCAGGCCACTGCCGTGGCCGTGGCCGGACAAGGTGGCCATGGCCGCTGCTGTGGCCGGCAGTGGCCTGGCCACGGTGGCCAGGCCACTGTCAAAAAAAAAAAAAAATTGTAACAAGGGGGTGGGGAACCCCCCGCCCCCCCATTTTGTCTTCTCCGGCCACGGCCGCTGCTGTGGTCGGCAGTGGCCTGGCCACGGAGGCCAGGCCACTGTCAAAAAAAAAAAAATTTGGTAACAAGGGGGGTGGGGAAACCCCCCCCCCCCATTTTGTCTTCTACGGCCACGGCCGTGGCCGCGGTCGGACAAGGCGGCCACGGCCGCTGCCATGGCCGTCTTCTCCGGCCATGGCCACTGCCGTGGCCGGCAGTGGCCTGGCCACGGAGGCCAGGCCAGTGTCAAAAAAAAAAAAAATTTGTTAACAGGGGGGCATGGGGAAACCCCCCCCCCCCATTTTGTCTTCTCCGGCCACGGCCGTGGCCGCGGCCGGACAAGGCGGCCACGGCCGCTGCCGTGGTCGCCAGTGGCCTGGCCATGGTGGCCAGGCCACTGTCAAAATAAAAATAAAAATTTGGTAACAGGCCCCCCCCCCCCTTTTGTCTTCTCCGGCCACGGCCACGGTGGCCAGGCCGCAGTCCAAAAAAAAAAATAGTTAGGGGGGGGGCCACGGAGCTCTTTGGATAGACTGATTGTTATATCTTGATTATGCAATAATATTTGTAATGCTAGATAGAAAGTCTTATTGTATTATTATTTAATTTGCATAATGTTTATGCAATAATTAATTTAAGTAGAATGTTTATGCAATAATATTTGTGCATTTGTAGTTATTTATAATTGTTATGTCTTGATTATTTACATTCTGCTGCAAACTGAATGGTGCATTAAATTATGTAATGCTAAATAGAAAGTCTTGTTGTTATATTATTTAATTTCCAGCAACAAATTAGTAGTTTCAATGATTTATATTTTAGTCTTCACAAACATTTGTATTCGACACAATAATCTTAAAAAGTCAGTGACTATATATATAGAACACTACTCCTATATATGTATAATTGACAAGAAGTTAATAATAACAAGCATAAGTTCGATTATCTTCGGACTTCCATACTATTAATCACAGCACTATAACCTTTAGACCCGTTTGAGAATTTGTAAGCCTTATTATTGCAAATTCTCAAATTGTCCTGGTGGACAGTTTGGGAATATTTCTTGCGATATGTTAGTCTGCTATTAATCATCGTTGGGTGAGATTTCGGTTTGTATTTGCTCATACGTTCTCCTAGTGTGGCTTATATACCACACATTTAGGAGAACATATGGGGAAATGCTGCCGAAATTTCAATGTAACCGATCGATGATAATTAATAGTAGAATAACATATCACAAAAAATATTCTTGAATGGGATAGGGCCTTACCTTATAGAGATGGAGTGAAGGTAGAATTAATTTAAGACACTTGAATGCTTGTAAAGTCTCATGATTAAATGGACCGCCTTGCGGCCCGATCCAAACTCAAGCCCTACCATTAGCCATGAACCTATGCCTCGATCCTTGCTAGCACGCCAAGGATCGTAGCCGTGGCTCGCCCTTGCATGGTAGGGACCTTAGTTTCCTAAAAGAAAATTGGTTTAGTTATAAATGATTTAAATGGTTGTTATTAACCTTAGTTGTGACCAAGAAATAATTTAGTTAGATATTAGTAATACTAATATAGTTTTATTTTGTGGTTTCCTTTAATGATTTACCAGACTTTGTATAAGTCGGTCATAAAATGAGCGGGGCTCGCTCGTGGATGTATGCAAGGATAAAAGATGGCTTGCTTAATCCAGATTTTCTGAATGTATTGGAAGAATTTATTGCATTTGCATGTAGCCAACCTGACTGGATGGATGGCCCTAGGATTAGGTGCCCATGCAACTTCCACAGGTGTCAGAATAAAGCCTACAGAGATGTGGAAACTGTTAAGGTGCATTTGTGTAAGAAGGGGTTTGTTCCTGATTACTATGTTTGGTACTGTCATGGTGAACCAGAGGATATTCCAGCAGCTGTTATAGGCCAACAAGAGTCAATTCCCGTAGATGAACCATTTGTGAATTTAAAAACATATGAACAAATGGTGATGAATGCATCGGGTAATGAATTCAATCAGAATACATTTATGGAAGAACCAAATCTAGATGCATAGCAATTTTATGATATGTTGCATGCTGCAAATCAAGAATTATATCCTGGTTGTGAGGGTCATTTCCAGTTGTCTACAGCTGCTCGAATGTTGAATATTAAGGTAGAACATCGATTATCAGAAAAGGCGTTCAATTCTGTAGCTGGGTTAATCAAAGAAATTTTGCCAAATGACAATGTTGCGGCAGACAGTTTTTACGCAACAAAGAAGTTGTTGCGTGGGTTTGGGCTCCCAGTAAATAAGATCGATTGTTGCTTGAACAATTGTATGATATTTTGGGATGAAGACTCAGAGCTGAGATGGTGTAAGATTTGTGGGCAATCGAGGTACAAAAATAGCGAAGGAGGAGCCAGTACAAGTAGGAGGAAAAGTGTGCCTTACAAGAGGATGCATTACTTTCCTATTACCCCACGCCTGCAGAGATTATACAGATCTGAGGCAATAGCTGCTGATATGAGATGGCATGCCGAACATGAATCTAAAGAGGATGAAATGCGGCATCCATCAGATTCAAAGGCTTGGAAGCATTTCAATGAAATTCATCCTGATTTCACTGAAGATATAAGGAATGTGAGATTAGGTCTTTGTACCGATGGCTTCCAACCATTTGGTCAAGCGGGGCAACAGTATTCATGTTGGCCTATGATACTGACTGTATATAACCTTCATTCGTGGAAGTGCATGAAAGATACTGCAATGTTTTTAACCGTTTTGGTTCTAGGACCATCAAATCCAAAGGAAAAGATTGATGTCTTTCTGCAACCGTTGGTGGCCGAATTGAAAATATTGTGGGAAACAGGAGTTGTAGCCTACGACATTTCTACGAAACAGAATTTCATCATGAGAGCTGCTTTGATGTGGACAATAAGTGATTTCCCGGCATATGCAATGTTGTCTGGTTGGAGCACTGCTGGACGTCTGGCATGCCCTCATTGCATGTATGATTCGGATGCATTTACATTGCAGAAGAGTGGTAAGCAGTCATGGTTTGATAACGATAGGAAGTTCTTGCCCCCAAATCATCCTTACAGGCGTAACTTGATCGCCTTTCGGAAGAACAAAGCAGTCACAAAATTTGCCGAACCGGTTAGGTCCGGCACGGATATATTTGATTCTATAGAGCATTTGGGGTTGATGTATGCATGGGAACCGGATGTAGATAGAATAAATGGCCATATATGTAAAGAACATAACTGGAAGAAGCGAAGTATATTTTGGGATTTGCCTTATTGGAGCACAAATCTCATCCGACACAACTTGGATGTTATGCATATCGAGAAAAATTTCTTTGATAACATATTTAACACGGTGCTAAACATCCCGGGAAAAACAAAAGATACTACAAAGTCAAGAGAAGAACTTAATCAGTACTGCAGAAGAGGTGATTTGAGAAGGAGTGCCGACGGGACCTATCCTAAAGCCTGTTACACTCTTGACAGAAATTCACGAGAAGTTTTATGTAACTGGCTTAGAGGGTTAAAATTTCTAGATAGTTATGCCTCAAATATCGGTAGGTGTGTGGACATGCATAAGCTCAAGTTGTTCGACATGAAGAGTCACGACTGCCATGTTTTCATGCAATGGTTATTACCTATAGCTTTTCGTGAGTTGCTTCCGTAACATGTCTGGAAGGCAATTACGGAGCTCAGCTTATTCTTCAAGGAGTTATCTGCCGCAGTCATTACTTCTGCATCCATGACAAGGCTTGAGGAGAAAATTCTATTTTATGCAAGCTTGAGCGAATATTTCCTCCCAATTTTTTTTGACTCAATGGAGCATTTACCGGTTCACTTGCCATACGAAGCGAGCATAGCTGGTCCCGTGCAGTATCGCTAGATGTATCCTTTATACATTATTAAGATATGTTGACATTTCAAATATTATTTCATTGCAAGAAAATTGGTTAATTTTTTGTTTCAACTTTACGTATAGGTATCTTAAGAAGTTAAAAAATAATGTGCGTAATAAGGCAAGGGTTGAAGGTTCTATATGCAATGCACACTTGGTCGAAGAAGTTTCAGCTTTTGCCTCACATTACTTTGAGGGTCACGTCCACACGAGGAGCCGAAATCTTGGTCGTAACGATGACG
The DNA here is from genome assembly GCA_900491605.1 of Calamus simplicifolius. Taxonomy (NCBI): domain Eukaryota; kingdom Viridiplantae; phylum Streptophyta; class Magnoliopsida; order Arecales; family Arecaceae; genus Calamus; species Calamus simplicifolius. The sequence goes on from UESW01002891.1 coordinate 138,213, forward strand.
TATGTGTGGACAAAGGAGAAGCTAATGACGATAGAATATCAATTTTTAAAAGTATCGGCCGTTCATTTGGTGGGCAGAAGTCAAGAAATCTTAGCGATATGGAGTATAATGCAGCACATTATTACATCCTAATGAACTGTAGAGAAGTCGATCCATATATTGAGTAAGTGTATACTTCAATGCTAAATTAAAAATTTTAATTTAAATTACAATATACTACAATATTTAATTGCTAACATTAGTTTTCATCCTTTTCATCCCATAAGGATGTTTTGTGATAGATAACGACAGATGAATCCCGACATCAGTCAAGTTGCAATTGGGCAGAAATTAGAAACGGAGTTTGCTTACTGGTTTTATGAATTTATGAGTAGTATCACTCAATCAATTTCGATAATGGCTTTTATTTTTTAAATTGGATGTGAATAGCTTATTAATTTATAGGTCAATGGTCCATGGTCCACAACCGACAATATTTTCATTAAATGTCTATCGCAATGGCCATTGAAGACCGTAACAACCTCTACTGGCTATTTTGTAAATGGATACAAATTTCAGATTGAACGATTAGCAGCTTTTAGAGGCACGCAGAACTGGGGCGTGTGTGTAAAGGAGAAAGTGTTGGAGCAAGTATGCAGGATTATTATGGAAAGTTAGTAGAGGTGGTTGAAGTTGAATATCCCGGTTGGCCTATGAAACGAACCGTATTGTTTCATTGTGATTGGTTTGATCCGATAGTTCCTGTGGGCAAAAGGGTTCATAACGACTACAATTTGGTTGAAGTGAACCATCGACGAATATTGCAGAAATATGACCCATTCATCCTTGCATCCCAAGCTCAGCAAGTCTTTTACTGCGGATATCCAAGTTTGCGCAACGACAAGCGAGATTGGTGGGTCGTTTCTAAAATCATCCCACGTTCAACAATCGTATTAGAGGAGAGTTCATCAAGTCAATCAGCCGAGTGCGCTGCATTTCAAGAGGATGAGATGGAAATGCATGCAATTAAGGACGACACAAGGGCTCCTGAAACATCACTTAGAGATCCAAATGATGATGTCCAAGAAATTACGGATGCAAATGTTCAGTTTCCTTTCGATGATAATGAAACTGAATCGCAATCTGATACGGCATCGGATGTTGAACCAACATTTCACGAAACAAATGACACCGATTAAACATAGAGGTTTTTTAAAATTTAACTTTTTTTTATAAGTGTTAAATTTTTACATAGTCAATCATTAATTATAATTTAATTGTATGAATCTTTAGTATTTTCAGTATGACGGGCAGAGGTAGATCTACCGACGACAGACGGAGTGAGCAGGGACGTAGCCCTGCTACATCAGATCACATGAGCACCGGAGATGGAGAGTTTGGATCTCCAGCAGTCGCACAGCCTTCGATCTCTCCAGCAGTATTACCATCCAGCCGATCGGCACATACCTCCGAGAGTTCTTCTACCATCGGCCGCACTGTACTTCGACTTGATGCTCAGGGGATGTAAGTATATACTAATTAAAAATATATGTTTATGTTTTTAAGTCAATTACTTATAAACATGCATTTTTTTAACAGATTCATTGAGCAGCATCATGTATCCAGCCACATCAGCGCCGTATTTCAGAGGCGTGCAGATCCCAGTGGCTACGATTGGCGCCACGTATCTCCAGCCACGAGGGAGTTTTATTTTTCTGAGTTTCAAGTAAAATTATTAAATACAATTTATCACTGATATAAATTTTCTTAAACTTAATAAATTGAGAAACTAACTATTTATTTTAATACAGAAAAAGTTTACATGGGATCCTGCCAGCCATGATGCCATTAGGGCAGCATGGGAGGCTCTCACGGGATGCCGATACTCCGACATGCTTCATCGTTGGAGGTCATCGGATCAGCGTTCTACGCACATGCCAGAGGGTATTTGGCATGAGTGGCAGCAGGCCTGGCAGTCCGATGGCTGGCGAAGGAGGTCCGCATCAGCTAGCACGAACCGTCGATCTGAGAAGGGCGGTCCTGGCACGGGTCTCTCCCGTCATACTTCGGGCTCCTTTTCGATTCAGGATCACAGACGGAGTATGGTAAGAAAACATAAATATTTTAATTACTATTTTAGTTATTTATAAATATTTATATTAATATCATTTTTTTTATTGTTATAGTCTGAGCAGGAGGGCGGAGATCCTGGTGAGTTTCGTCTATTCAGGGCGACACACACCAGGAGGGACGGTTCCTGGGTCGACACGCGATCACGGGAGGTTGCGGTAAGAAATTAGATTTATGTAGTATCTGTTTAATTTCTAAAATTTTATTTCAAGAAGTTTATTAACTCATTTATTGTTGATTTCATAATTTAAAGACACGAGTCGAGGAGCTTCGCTCCCAGGCATCGCAGGTCGACTCTACTGATGGGGAGACGCCCATCGAACTCTCAGCAGAGGAGAGTCGGTGTGTGTTTTGGAGGCTGTTGGTGCCCAGCCATGAGACCGCAGGGTCTATGGTCTGGGCACTAGAGCTTCTACATATTTTCCCCATCAGGCCTCCAACTCGCGAGTTTCTGGTGATAGTCCTCCTGAGCGTTTACATGACCTTCGCAGATCTATTGCAGAGGAGGTTCGGCAGGAGGTTGAGCAGGATTTCGAGGATCGTATGCGAGGCTGGGATCAGGAGATTGCAGACATGCAAGATGAGATGCATTATTTGCGGGATATGGTTAGCCGCTTGTCGCAGAGTTTTCAGTCTCCACAGCCTCCACGTGATCGCCCAGATTCTTGATGTATTTTTTTTTTTTTTTGTTGTAAAAACTTCAAAATTTTAATATATGAATTATTTTTGGAAATTGATTATTGTTTGGATTGAGTGAAAAATGTTTCTATCAATATTTAGATTTAACGAAATTGTATTAACCGTTTTAATTTTTAATCTTTTATAATTTTTTTAAAAATTTAATTTGCAACGCATTAGCGACTAAAATTGCATCGCTAATATTTTTAAAATATTATTATTAAATATTACGACGCAATGACCTGGCATCGCAATAATTTAAAAAAAAATTAATAGCAACGCATTAGTGACTCAAATTGCATCGCTATTATATCTAAAATATTTTAATAAATATTGCGACGCAATGACCTTGCATCGCAATATTTTAAAAAAAATTTTATTTGCGACGCATTAGCGACTCAAATTGCGTTGCTATTATACCAAAAATATTATTATTAAATATTGCGATGCAGCTAAATGCGTCGCAATATTGCGATGCAATTTAGTGCGTCGTAATATTTAATAATAATTTTAAATATTAAAAATTAATTTTAAATTTAGCGATGCATTTGGATGCGTCGCAATATTGCGACGCAATGTTGCGTCACAGAGCATCGCAATATTGCGACGCAATTACGACAAATGGATATTGCGACGGATATCTGAGCGACGCCGTCATTGCGTCGCTATTGCGTCGCAATAGCATGTTTAGCGACGCATTTGGGCGTCGTAATATTTTATTTTTCTTGTAGTGTCTAACAGCTACAAAATATTAATGATCACAAGTTTATCCCACCTATCATTCTTGGGAGGAAAAGTTATGGTGGAATTAAAGAGGCCAATTTCTTGGGTGGAGAACTTCTCGGCTTGATGGATAACAATTTGGCCACATCGACACCCCACATGTTAGGGAAACTTTTCCTCGAAGAAGGGCAAGGAAAAGTCTTTGTGAACAGAAGATGGTGCACAAAGCATGCATTAGGCATGTGGATTAGCTATGCACAAATGCTACCGCATGTGCAGTATGCGTCATAGCCCATTGGACACGGCACATGCGGTGGCATGGGCACGTGGATTGGCTGCACGTTCGATGCTCGCTTTGTGCACTAAAGGCCAGTGCACAAGAACTTTACCAGAAGGGTAACCTCACCACACTCACGAAATGTGCACCATGGGCCAACCTAAACATAGTGAAGGAAGAAAAGTTCTTTGTGCACAACAAGCAGTGTAGAATGGGTGCACCATATACAATGATTAGCTACATGCATGTTTAGCCGTGCATGCCTGAGAACATTTTTGTTCTTTTCTGTATCGCACGTACGGTACAGAAAGACTTTTCCTAAGAAGAAAATGCTAGTTGAAGGCCCAAACTAGGCCATGGCCCATTTATATTATCACACTGATCCTTAAATTATGGATCATTAAACAATTCTTAAAAAGGTTTTGTTATTAAAAGAAAAGAAAAAGAAAAACTCTTTTGTTGCAAACAAAAAAGAAGAAAAATAAAGTTAAAAAAAATTGTAACTAAATTGAAGTAAATACTTGTTTTCTCACAGCTACAAAATTTTAATGATCACATGTTTATCGCACCTATCATTCTTGGGAGGAAAAGTCATGGTGGAATTAAAGAGGCCATTTTCTTGGGTGGAGAACTTGTTGGCTTGATGGATAACAATTTGGCCACGTCCACTCCCCATATGTTATGGATTCTTTTCCTCGAAGAAGGGCAAGGAAAAGTCTTTGTGAATAGAAGATGGCGCACAAAGCGTGCATTAGGCATGTGGATTAGCTATGCACATATGCTACCGCATGTGCGGTATGCGTCATAGCCCATTGGACACGGCACATGAGGTGGCATGGGCGCGTGGATTGGCTGCACATTCGATGCTTTCTTTGTGCACTAAAGGCCAGTGCACAAAAACTTTTCCAGAAGGGTAATCTCGCCACCCTCACGAAGTGTGCGCCATGGGCAAACCTAAATATAGTGAAGGAAGAAAAGTTCTTTGTGCACAATACACAGTGTAGAACGCATGCACCATATACAATGATTGGCTGCATGCGTTTATAGCCATGCATGCCTAAGAACATTTTTGTTCTTTTCTGTATCGCACGTACGGTACAGAAGGACTTTTCCCGTGAAGAAAATGCTAGTGAAGGCCCGAACTAGACCATGGCCCATTTATATTATCACACTGAACCTTAAATTATGGATCATTAAACAATTCTTAAAAAGGTTTTGTTATTAAAAGAAAGGAAGAAGAAAAACTCTTTTGTTGCAAACCAAAAAAAAGAAAAATAAAGTTAAAAAATTGTAACTAAATTGAAGGAAATACTTGTTTTCTCACAGCTACAAAATATTAATGATCACAAGTTTTTCCCGCCTATCATTCTTGGGAGAAAAAGTCATGGTGGAATTAAAGAGGCCATTTTCTTGGGTGGAGAACTTCTCGGCTTGATGGATAACAAATTGGCCACGTCTTCTCCCCACATGTTAGGAAAACTTTTCCTCGAAGAAGGGCAAGGAAAAGTCTTTGTGAACAGAAGATGGTGCACAAAGCATGCATTAGGCATGTGGATTAGCTATGCACATATACTACTGCATGTGCGGTATGCGTCATAGCCTATTGGACACGGCACATGCGGTGGCATGGGCACGTGGATTGGCTGCACATTCGATGCTCACTTTGTGCACTAAAGGCCAGTGAACAAAAACTTTTCTAGAAGGGTAATCTCGCCACACTCACGAAGTGTGCACCCTGGGCCAACCTAAATATAGTGAAGGAAGAAAAGTTCTTTGTGCACAACACGCAGTATAGAACGCGTGCACCATATACAATGATTGGCTGCATGCATGTATAGCCATGCTTGCCTAAGAACATTTTTGTTCTTTTCTTTATTGCACATACGATACAGAAGGATTTTTCCCGTGAAGAATGCTAGTTGAAGGCCCGAACTAGGCCATGGCCCATTTATATTATCACACTGATCCTTAAATTATGGATCATTAAGCAATTCTTAAAATGGTTTTGTTATTAAAAGAAAAGAAAAAGAAAAACTCTTTTGTTGTAAACCAAAAAGAAGAAGAATAAAGTTAAAAAAATTGTAACTAAATTGAAGGAAATACTTGTTTTCTCACGGCTACAAAATATTAATGATCACATGTTTATCGCACCTATCATTCTTGGGAGGAAAAGTCATGGTGGAATTAAAGAGGCCATTTTCTTGGGTGGAGAACTTCTCAGCTTGATGGATAACAATTTGGCCATGTTTACTCCCCACATGTTAGGGAAACTTTTCCTCGAAGAAGGGCAATGAAAAGTCTTTGTGAACACAAGATGGTGCACAAAGCATGCATTAGGCATGTGGATTAGCTATGCACATATGCTACCGCATGTACAGTATGCGTCATAGCCCATTGGACATGGCACATGCGGTGGCATGGGCGCGTGGATTGGCTACACGTTCGATGCTCGCTTTATGCACTAAAGGCCAATGCATAAAAACTTTTCCAAAAGGGTAATCTTGCCATAGTCACGAAGTGTGCACCACGGGCCAACCTAAATGTAGTGAAGGAAGAAAAGTTCTTTGTGCACAACATGCAGTGTAGAACACGTGCACCATATACAATGATTGGCTGCATGGATGTATAGCCATGCATGCCTGAGAACATTTTTGTTCTTTTCTGTATAGCACGTACGGTACAGAAGGACTTTTCCCGTGAAAAAAATGCTAGTTGAAGGCCCGAACTAGGCCATGGCCCGTTTATATTATCACACTAATCCTTAAATTATGGATCATTAAACAATTCTTAAAAAGGTTTTGTTATTAAAAGAAAAGAAAAAGAAAAACTCTTTTGTTGCAAACCAAAAAGAAGAAAAATAAAGTTAAAAAAATGTAACTAAATTGAAGGAAATACTTGTTTCCTCACAACTACAAATATTAATTATCACATCTATAACTACCACTACTATTTGAGCTGTCTCTATCGCCTCCCGAAACATGAAGTCAAGACCCGAATGCCTGACCATAATCTCCATTATAATGTTCCATCATGTCATGCAATAGGCTTCTATAAAGCAAGTCATTAGGATCAACCAAAGTTTAGTCGACATGTTGAACTCCACCAATTCGGTGCCTCTTTAGCAAAAATCTAATGCTCCTTCACCATTGCTGCTTCTACATGGGCTTCCACTAATTTGCCTTCAATAGCTCGAACTTTCACCTCCATTTTGGCAATCTTGGCCTCTGCTTTAGCTACTGTTACTTCAGCTCTTATCATCTTGGCCTCTACTACTACCAGCTTGACCGCAAGATCTTTAACCTTAGCCTTCAGTTCCCTTGCCTCCACCACTAACACTATCTTGGCCCTCTGAGGCTCCTATCAAATATCCTTAAGCCTCTTCCCCAGCTCCTTAGCCTCTAACGAAGAGGCCCCCACTTGACAAATTTTCTCGAAAAGAATAAGCATATATTTGATGGAAAGCATGCAAGGAAGAAAGGGGATGTTTGCCAGCTCCTGATTGGAGAGGGCTTCAATGTACATTCGGTCCTTCAAAAGCATGGTTCCCAAGGTTATAACAAGGGCCAGCATGCCATGTTGAGCAATCCTTATGGAATAGTGAGAAGGAACAATGCCATAGACCAATGCCAAAGTGCTTGGATAAAATGTTGGGTGTAGGTTTTCTCAAACTATGGTTAGTGATGACGCCAAATCACCGGCCTCGAGCTTGCGGTCGCCTCCTCCAGTGAACTCCTCGCACCTGCAAGCAAGTTTCGGGGGCCGAAGATTCCGGCGGGGACCCTCCGACGCTAAAGTCAGTGGTCTGGGCATCAGCCATGAGCTTGAGAAAGCTCGAAAGAGAAAGAGAGAGATGGCTCCGAGAAAAGATCTCTCGTTGTGAGCGTTTAGGGGTGGCATGAGCGGGTTACCTAGTCGAGAGTCCCTCTTACCCATCTTATTGGCGCTTAAGAGTTTGTCTGGCTTGAGTGGTTGAGGCCTTGTAATGATGACCTTGATAGGTGAAGTGTCAGAGCTAATGTCTGTGAGGCATGGGGTTTAACCACTTTGTCAGAGCATTTAAGGTGATGGCAGCAATGGCAGGGCTTGCTTCCTTCTTTGATATGTTAGGACTGCAGGTCAAGTCCCATCAAGGTCGGTGGCTGCAGCTGGTTGGTGGGTCCTGTTCCACCGAAGAAGGGAAAGCAGGGGTTGTCCTCCCCAGCTGGGAGGTGCCGGGGCCGCCTGGCTTGGACAGGCCGGGGCCGGCCGGAAGGCGCTAGGGCCGCTGGGCTTGGACAGGCCGGGGCCAGCTAGGAAGGTGCCATGGTCGCCTGGCTAGGTGCCGGGCCGGCTGGCTTGGACAGGCTGGGGCCGGCTGGAAGTTGCCGGGGCCGCCTGGCTTGGACAGGCCGGGGCCGACTGGAAGGTGCCGGGGCCGCTTGGCTTGGACAGGCCGGGGCCGGCTGGAAGGTGCCGGGGCCGGCTTGGCTTGGACAGGCCGGGGCCGGCCGAAAGTTGCTGGGACCACTTGGCTAGGTGTCGGGGTCGCCTGGCTTGAACAGGCCGGGGCCGGCAAGGAAGGTGCTGGGGCCGCCTGGCTTGGACAGGCCGGGGCCCGCTAGGAAGGTGCTGTGGCTGCATGGCTAGGTACCGGGGCCGGCTGGCTTGGATAGGCCGGGGTCGGCTGAAAGTTGCCGGGGCCGCCTGGCTAGGTGCTGGGGCCGCCTGGCTTGAACAGGCCGGGGCCGGCTGGAAGATGCCGTGGCCGCCTGGCTAGGTGCCGGGGACAACTGGCTTGGACAGGCCGGGGCCGGCTGGAAGTTGCCGGGGCCGCTTGGCTAGGTGCTTGGGCCGCCTGGCTTGAACAGGCCGGGGCCGGCTGGAAGATGCCGGGGCCGGCTGGAAGGTGCTGGGGTCGGCTTGGCTTGGATAGGCTGGGGCCGGCTGGAAGGTGCCAGGGCTGCCTGGTTTGGACAGGCCGGGGCCGACTGGAAGGTGTCGGGGCCGGCTTGGCTTGGACAGGCTGGGGCCGGCTGGAAGGTGCCGGGAATGGCTTGGCTTGGACAGGCCGGGGCTGACTGGAAGATGCCGGGGCCGTCTGGCTTGGACAAGCCGGGGCTGGCTGGAAGATGCCGGGGCCGGCTTGGCTTGGACAGGCTGGGGCCGGCTGGAAGATGCCGGGGCCGCTTTGCTTGGACAGGCCATGGCCGGTTGGAAGTTGTCGGGGCCGCCTGGCTAGGTGCCGGGGCCGCCTGGCTTGAACAGGCCTGGGCCGGCTGGAAGAATCCGTGGCCGCCTGGCTAGGTGCCGGGGCCGGCTGGCTTGGACAGGCCGGGGCCGGCTGGAAGTTGCCGGGGCCGCCTGGCTAGGTGCCGGGGGCAGCCTGGCTTGAACAGGCCGGGGCCGGCTGGAAGATGTTGGGACCGCCTGGCTTGGATAGGCCGGGGCTGCCTGGAAGGTGCCGGGGTCGGCTTGGCTTGGACAGGCCGGGGCCGGCTGGAAGATGCCGGGGCCGCCTGGCTTGGACAGGTCGGGGCCACCTGGCTTGGACAGGTCGGGGCCGCCTGGCTTGAACCGGCTGGGGCCGACTGGAAGGTGCCGGGTTGCCTGGCTTGGACAGGCCGGGCCGGCTGGAAGGTGCCGGGGCCGGCTTGGCTTGGACAGGCCAGGGCCGGCTTGGCTTGGACAGACCGAGGCCGGCTGGAAGATGCCGGGGCCACCTGGCTAGGTGCCGAGGGCGGCCTTGAAGCCGTCGGCCGTTGGGGCTGTCAGCCTTGTAGGTGTTGGCCTTTGGGGCCGTCGATCTTGGACTCTCAGGGTAGGATGTTGTGAATGTACCCCGAGACCGATGGGGGGTCTCGGGGTAGGATGTTGTTGATGCACCCCGAGACCGATGGGGGGTCTCGGGGTAGGATGCTGTGGATGGACCCCAAGACCGACGGGGGATCTCGGGTTAGGATGGTATTGATGCACCCGAGACCGATGGGGGTCTCGGGATAGGATGCTGTGGATGGACCCCGAGACCGACGGGGGGTCTCGGGGTAGGATGGTGTTGATGCACCCCGAGACCGACGGGGGTCTCAGGGTAGGATGTTGTGGTCGTGCCCCGAGACCGACGGGGGGTCTCGGGGGGAGTGGCCCACGTAGCTTGGATGTTGGTGATCGACGCAGAGGTCGAGATGGGCTGGAGCCGACGCCGAGACCGACGCCAAGATGGGAATGGGCCGCTGCCGATGCGGAGGTCGAGATGGGCCTTGGAGGTCGAAGCGGGGCTCTGTCAACTTCCTTCACGGTTCTCTAACGGCGTTGGATCAGCCACATCAGATGTCCCCTCTCCCCTGAGACGAAGCGGGCCTACCCCAGCAAGGCAAAAGGGGCGTTACCTCCCAAGTGGCTGATCCTCGCCTGATGCAGGGCTTCATGCCTGGCTGGTGCAAGGCTTCAGGTGCCGACGGGTGTCTGGCTTCATGCCTGCTGGTGCAGGCTTCATGTACCGACGGGTGTTGGGCTTCATGCCTGGCTGGTGCAGGGCTTAATGCCTGGTTGGTGCAGGGCTTCATGCCTGGCTGGTGCAGGGCTTAATGCCTGGCTGGTGCAGGGCTTCATGCCTGGCTGGTGTAGGGCTTCAGGTGCCGATGGGTGTCGGGCTTCATGCTTGCCTGGTGTAGGGCTTTGGGTGCCGATGGGTGTCGAGCTTCATGCCTGGCTGGTGCAGGGCTTCAGGTGCCGACGGGTGTTGGGCTTCATGCCTGGCTGGTGCAGGGCTTCATGCCTGGCTGGTGCAGGGCTTTGGGTGCCGACGGGTGTTGGGCTTCATGCCTGGCTGGTGCAGGGCTTCATGCCTGGCTGGTGCAGGGCTTCATGTGCCGATGGATGTCGGGCTTCATGCCTGGCTGGCCTAGGGCTTTGGGTGCTGACGGGTGTCGGGCTTCATGCCTGGCTGGTACAGGGCTTCATGTGCCGACGGGTGTCGGGCTTCATGCCTGGCTGGTGCAGGTCTTCAGGTGCCGACAGGTGTCGGGCTTCATGCCTGGCTGGTGTAGGGCTTTGGGTGCCGATGGGTGTCGGGCTTCATGCCTGGCTGGTGCAGGGCTTTGGATGCCGACGGGTGTCGGGCTTCATGCCTGGCTGGTGCAGGGCTTCATGTGTCGACGGGTGTCGGGCTTCATGCCTGGCTGGTGCAGGGCTTCATGCCTGGCTGGTGCAGGGCTTCATGCCTAGCTGGTGCAGGGCTTCAGGTGCCGACGGGTGTCTAGCTTCATGCCTGGCTTGTGCAGGGCTTTGGGTGCCGACGAGTGTCGGGCTTCATGCCTGGCTAGTGCAGGGCTTCATGCCTGGCTGGTGCAGGGCTTCATGTGCCGACGGGTGTCGGGCTTCATGCCTGGCTGGCCCAGGGCTTTGGGTGCCGATGGGTGTCGGCTTCATGCCTGGCTGGTGCAGAGCTTCATGTGCCGACGGGTGTCGGGTTTCATGCCTAGCTGGTGCAGGGCTTCATGCCTGTCTGGTGCAGGGCTTCATGCCTGGCTGGTGCAGGGCTTTATGTGCCAATGGGCGTCGGGCTTCATGCCTGGCTGGCCCAGGCTTTGGTGCCGATCGGGGTCGGGCTTCATGCCTGGCTGGCCCATGGCTTTGGTGCCGGCGCTTGGGGCCGGCCGGGGCCATCCCTGCTGGACCCGGGCTTTTGTTGCTGAGAGCTGGTGGTACACCGCTCTACCAGTGGTACACTGGGCTTCATGCCTGGCTGGCCTAGGGCTTTGGTGCCGACTGGGGTCGGGCTTTATGCCTGGCTGGCCCAGGGCTTTGGTGCCGACTGGAGTCGGGCTTTATGCCTGGTTGGCCCAGGGCTTTGGTGCCGACCGGAGTCGGCTTTATGCCTGCTGGCCCAAGGCTTTGGGTGCCGACCGGAGTTTGGTTTCATGCCTGGCTGGCCCAGGGCTTTGGGTGCCGACGGGTGTCGGGCTTCATGCCTGGCTGGTGCAGGGCTTCATGCTTGGTTGGTGCAGGGCTTTGGGTGCCGATGGGTGTCGGGCTTCATGCCTGGCTAGTGCAGGGCTTCATGTGCCGATGGGTGTCGGGCTTCATGCCTGGCTGGCCCAGGGCTTTGGTGCCGACCGAGGTCGGGCTTCATGCCTAGCTGGCCTAGGGCTTTGGTGCTGGCGCTTGGGGCCGGCCGGGGCCATCCCTACTGGACTCGGGCTTTTGTTGCTGAGAGCCGGTGGTACACCGCTCTGCCAGTGGTACACTGGGCTTCATGCCTGGCTGGCCCAGGGCTTTGGTGCCGACCGGGGTCGGGCTTTATGCCTGGCTGGCCCAGGGCTTTGGTGCCGACCGGAGTCGGGCTTTATGCCTGGCTGGCCCAGGGCTTTGGGTGCCGACCGGAGTCGGGCTTCATGCCTAGCTGGCCTAGGGCTTTGGGTGCCGATCGGAGTCAGTCTTCATGCCTGGCTGGCCCAGGGCTTTGGGTGCCGATGGGTGTCGGGCTTCATGCCTGGCTGGTGCAGGGCTTTGGGTGCCGATGGGTGTCGGGCTTCATGCCTGGCTGGTGTAGGGCTTTGGGTGCCGATGGGTGTCGGGCTTAGAGTGCCGGCGCTTGGGGTCGATCGAGGTCTTTCCTGCTGGACCCTGGCTTTTTGTACGCCAAAGCGAGGTTGGCCTTGGATGTTGATGCAAGGTAGATCTTCCCTGCATGATATTTTTAAGTATTAATGAAAGAACTATCTTAAGTGCAATGTACTTAGCTCTTATAGAACCCATGTTTTTCCTTTTGTGGATTTGAGCACTTCCGCTCGCTGGTGGTCTGCCCCCCAGGGAGTCATGTTAGTCAGATTGGAAGTGTCGTTGTCCTTACTTGGGCCTTCCCTCGCATTGGAGGCCAGGACGAGATGTCTGGCCAGAAAGAAGCTAGAAACCGGGACAAAGCTGGAGTCCGTTGAGGAAAGCCCCGACAGTTGGCGGTCATTGAAGACGAGCGGCCGGGAGAGTCCACTGAGGGTGGACGATTAGGAGAAGATGTTGCAGGGAGGACCCTTTGCCTAGCTCTTTCTTTGAAGAGATTGATTGCCCTCGATGCAAAAGCTTGAGAGCAGCTAGAACGAAATCCGTAAAAGGTCCTAGGCTCGGTTTGGCTCTTGGCTTACTACCACCAGAAATTGACATGCTCATAAATCCTTGAGGTGATGAATAATGTCTCAAGTTCATCCCTTTTGGAAATTATTCTTTGACCCATGCTGCAGTCCGCCTCTGGTTGATTGTTGAGCCTTTGAGTGAGCTCTCCCAGCCGTTGGTATTGTTTGTCCAGACGCTTCTTCACCTTAGGTTTAAGATCATTCCCAGATGGCTCAGAAGATGAGTGATGAGAGGAGTGGCAGCTTGAGCGAGGGGTAGGAGACTGCAGTTTCTTGAAAGCTTTGCATCTGCAGCTCATGAACTGCTACAGTCAAGGTTTGAACTTGCTGATTGAAGATAGCCGGCTGGTTGATGAAAGCAGCTGAGGTTGGTGGTGAGTGAGGAGCAGAGAGAATGGTCCCTTGTTGCTCAGTGTGACATGGATGCCCCCCGGCATGATTGGTGAGGACCTTTCGGGCGTGCATCACCACCAAAGACTTGACGCTGCCCCCCAGCGTAGCTGGTGGAGACCTCTTGCGCATGGGTCATCACCATTGTTTAAGAGCTCGGGGAAAGAGGAGTTGTCGATTGCCGATTCGAAATCTCTCTTATTCCCCCCTTCCTGGCGTGCCAATCTGATGATGCCAAATCATCGGCCTCGAGCGTGCGGTCGCCTCCTCCAGTGAGCTCCTCGCGCCTGCAAGCAAGTCCCGGGGGCCGGAGATTTCAGCGGGGACCCTCCGACGCTCAAGTCAGTGGTTTGGGCATCAGCCGTGAACTTGAGGAAGCTCGAAAGAGAAAGAGAGAGATGGCTCTGAGAGAAAGATATCTCGTTGTGAGCGTTTAGGGGTGGCATGAGTGTGTTACCTGGTCAGGAGTCCCTCTTACCCATCTTATAGGCGCATAAGAGTTTGTCTGGCTTGAGTGGTTGAGGCCTTGTAATGATGACCTTGATGGGTGAAGTGTCAGAGCTGACGTCTATAAGGCATGGGGTTCAACCACTTTGTCAGAGCATTTAAGGTGATGGCAGCAATGGCAGAGCTTGCTTCCTTCTTTAATATGTTAAGACTACAGGTCAAGTCCCATCAAGGTCGGTGGCTGCAGCTGGTTGGTGGGTCCTGTTCCATCGGAGAAGGGAAAGCAGGGGCCGTCCTCCCCGGTTGGGAGGTGCCGGGGCCGCCTGGCTTGGACAAGCCGGGGCCAGCCGGAAGGCGTTGGGGCCGCTGGGCTTGGACAGGCCGGGGCCGGCTAGGAAGGTGCCGTGGTCACCTGGCTAGGTGCCGGGAACGGCTGGCTTGGACAGGCCGGGGCTGGCTGGAAGTTGCCGGGGCCGGCTAGAAGGTGCCGGGGCCGCTTGGCTTGGACAGGCCGGGGCCGGCTGGAAGGTGCCGAGGCCGGCTTGGCTTAGACAGGCCGGGGCCGGGTCGATGTTGCCGGGGCCGCCTGGCTAGGTGCCGGGGCTGCCTAGCTTGAACAGGCCGGGGCCGGCAAGGAAGGTGCCGGGGCCACCTGGCTTGGACAGGCCGGGGCCAGCTAGGAAGGTATCGTGGCCGCCTGGTTAGGTGCCGGGGCCGGTTGGCTTGGACAGGCCGGGGCCGGCTGGAAGTTGCCGGGGCCGCCTGGCTTGAACAGGCCGAGGCCAGCTGGAAGATGCCGTGGCCACCTGGCTAGGTGCCGGGGCCGGCTGGCTTGGACAGGCCGGGGTCGGCTGGAAGTTGCCGGGGCCGCCTGGCTAGGTGCCGGGGCCGCCTGGCTTGAACAGGCCGGGGCCAGCTGGAAGATGTCGGGGCCGCCTGGCTTGGACAGGCCGGGGCCGACTGGAAGGTGCCGTGGCTGCCTGGCTTGGACAGGCCGGGGCCGGCTAGAAGGTGCTAGGGCCGGCTTGGCTTGGATAGGCCGGGGCCGGCTAGAAGGTGCCGAGGCTGCCTTGGCTTGGATAGGCCGAGGCCGGCTGGAAGGTGCCGGGGCCGGTTTGGCTTGGACAGGTCGGGGCTGGCTGGAAGGTGTCGTGGCTGGCTTGGCTTGGACAGGCCGGGGCTGGCTGGAAGATGCCGGGGCCGTCTGGCTTGTACAGGCCGGGGCCGGTTGGAAGATGTCGGGGCCGGCTTGGCTTGGACAGGCCGAGGCTGGCTGAAAGATGCCAGGGCCGCTTTGCTTGGACAGGCCGGGGCCGCTTTGCTTGGACAGGCCGAGGTCGGCTGGAAGTTCCCAGGGCCGCCTAGCTAGGTGCCGGGGCCGCCTTACTTGAACAGGCCGGGGCCGGCTGGAAGATGTCATGGCCGCCTGGCTAGGTGCCGGGGCTGGCTGGCTTGGATAGGCCGGGGCCGGCTGGAAGTTGCCGGGACCGCCTGGCTAGGTGCCGGGGGCGGCCTGGCTTGAACAGGCTGGGGCCAGCTGGAAGATGCTGGGGCCGCCTGGCTTGAACAGGCCGGGGCCGATTGGAAGGTTCCAGGGCTGGCTTGGCTTGGACAGGTCGGGGCCGGCTGGAAGATGCCGGGGCTGCCTTGGCTTGGACAGGCTGGGACCGGCTGGAAGGTGCCAGGGCCGGCTTGGCTTGGACAGGCTGGGGCCGGCTAGAAGGTGCCGGGGCCGGCTTGGCTTGGACAGGCTAGGGCCGGCTGGAAGATGCCGGGGCTGCCTGGCTTGGATAGGCCAGGGCCGGCTGAAAGATGCCGGGGCCGGCTTGGCTTGGATAGGTCGGGGCCGGCTGGAAGATGCCGGGGCCGCTTTGCTTGGACAGGCTAGGGCCGGCTGGAAGTAGCCTGGGCCGCCTGGCTAGGTGCCGGGGCCTCCTGGCTTGAACAGGCCGGGGCCGGCTGGAAGATGTCGTGGCCGCTTGGCTAGGTGCCGGGGCCGGCTGGAAGTTGCCGGGACCGCCTGGCTAGGTGCCGGGGGTGGCCTGGCTTGAACAGGCCGGGGTCGGCTGGAAGATGCCGGGGCTGCCTGGCTTGGACAAGCCGAGGCTGGCTGGAAGGTGCTGGGGCCGGCTTGGCTTGGACAGGCCGGGGCCGGCTGGAAGATGCCGGGGCCGCCTGGCTTGGACAGGCCGGGGCTGGCTGGAAGATGCCGGGGCCGCTTGGCTTGGACAGGCCGGGGCCGGCTGGAAGATGCCGGGGCGGCTTTGCTTGGACAGGCCGGGGCCGCTTTGCTTGGACAAGCCGGGGCCGGCTGGAAGTTGCCGGGGCTGCCTCGCTAGGTGCCGGGGCCGCCTGGCTTGAACAGGCCGGGGCCGGCTGGAAGATGTCATGGCCGCCTGGCTAGGTGCCGGGGCTGGCTGGCTTGGATAGGCCGGGGCCGGCTGGAAGTTGCCGGGACCGCCTGGCTAGGTGCCGGGGGAGGCCTGGCTTGAACAGGTCGGGGCCGGCTGGAAGATGCCGGGGCCACCTGGCTTGGACAGGCCGAGGATGCCTGGAAGGTGCCGGGGCCAGCTTGGCTTGGACAGGCCGGGGCCGGCTGGAAGATGCCGAGGCCGCCTGGCTTGAATAGGCCGGGGCCGGTTGGAAGGTGCCGGGGTTGCCTGGCTTGGACAAGCCGGGGCCGGCTGGAAGGTGCAGGGGCTGGCTTGGCTTGAACAGGCCGGGGCTGGCTGGAAGATGCCGGGGCCGCCTGGCTTGGACAGGCCAGGGCCGGCTGGAAGGTGCCGGGGCCGGCATGGCTTGGATAGGCCGGGGCTGGCTGGAAGATGCCGAGGCCTCCTGGCTAGGTGCCGGGGGCGGCCTTGAAGCCGTCGGCCGTTGGGGCTGTCGGCCTTTGGGGCCGTCGGTCTTGGAGTCTCGGGGTAGGATGTTGTGAATGTACCCCGAGACTGATGGGGGGTCTCAGGGTAGGATGTTGTTGATGCACCCCGAGACCGACGGGGGGTCTCGGGGTAGGATGTTGTGGATGGACCCCGAGACCGACGGGGGGTCTCGGGGTAGGATGGTGTTGATGCACCTTGAGACCGATGGGGGGTTTCGGGGTAGGATGCTGTGGATGGACCCCGAGACCGACGGGGGGTCTCGGGGTAGGATAGTGTTGATGCACCCCGAGACCGGCAGGGGGTCTTGGGGTAGGATGCTGTGGTCGTGCTCCGAGACCGACGGAGGGTCTCGGGGGGAGTGGCCCACGTAGCTTGGACGTGGGTGACCGACGCGGAGGTCGAGATGGGCTCGAGCCGACGCTGAGACCGATGCTGAGATGGAAATGGGCGGCTGCCAACGTGGAGGTCGAGATGGGCTTTGGAGGTCGAAGCGGGGCTCTGACAGCTTCCTTCACGGTTCTCTAACGGCGTTGGATCAGCCACATCAGTTAGGTTTGCTGGAAGAAGCACAAGCGACACCTAATTCATGGGCAAAGAAGAAAGGCCCAATCCCATGGAAGCTTGGAGGCTTGCAGCAGGCTAACCTCAACCCTCGACAAGTTTGGAGGCAGCCTCGCCACATGAAGCGCTACTTTTTAAGTTGCAAAAATTGAGAGTTGGATAATACTATGCCTTCATCGGTTGACTTTTCCTCATCAGGCCCCGCTTTGCTACTTCTTCTTGATGGCATGCTCCCGAATCTTGACCAACATAAGTTGGGGACAATCCATGATGAAATAATGGACCAAGAACCAGTGTTGTCATCCAGACAAAGAAGGAGAAACCCATGCCAAAGGAAGTATAAGGAAGGGAGAATGTGCCAAAGAAACCAAAATAGAAGATCTAAGAGTTTCAAAAGCACTAAGAACAAATGCATCAAAAGGATAGTCAAAAAGCCAAGGCACCCATTCTTAGAGGCATGGAAGAGCCGTTACTTGCTAGCTGCCAATCTCATATTATGTTCATGCTTGTGCTTGTTTGACCCCTTTAAGGTAAAAAAGGAGATCCATAAAGCCCTAAGCCTATCAAAAAGGCCTGAAAGGCAAAAGGTGGCCTCAACATTTAATGTAGCCCTATCATTACTACTAGAAATTGAGGGAGAACCTCCTTGGCTCCCTATTTGAGGAACTCAATAGCCGAATTAGGTTTGACACCGCTAGGCTTAAAAAATGTCCCTATGCTAGCCTAAAGTGAGAGATGGAGTAGAAGCAACAATTTAGAGGAACTCTCTCTCATAGAAAGAAAGAGAGCTCATAGAAGCCCTCCTCTCAGTCATAGAGAACTTGAAAGCTTAATATGCTCCAAGCATAGGAAAAGGTTTAGGAGCCCACCTTAATAAAAGGGGATGATCTCATTTCAAATGAATTTGGTGCTCACTCAAATTTACCCCCTTGGCCATAACCTTGGGAGTGGGAGGAATGTAATAGAGTCAAATTAAACTAGGGTCAAACTAGTATCCTATCAAGAGAGTATGTGGTTCTCAGGCCATGTCACCGCTACTTATTGTGGCCAAACAATATAAGAAAAGGATAACCAGCGAAGCCTTTAACCATTTCACTTAGCTAAATTATAGAGAACCAAATGACAACCATATCTATATATCCATGCCCTCAAACCTATGGCTTGTGATAGGTGAAGTAGTCTTATTTGTTGACCAACCTTATTGTAAGACATGCCAATGCAGCACAAAAGGCCTCTAGCATTGGGACCTAAGCTAATTTATAAGAAGAAACATCATTCAAAGATGAAGAGATACTCTCTTTTTCCATCCTTCTCTCCTCTTGACCTCACTTAGCTAGGAGCCCCAAAAACTCACATTTTCTTCATCTTCTTAGAATAGGAAGGCTATAATTAAGGTTTGCCCATAGCCTTCTTCATCTTTTTCTTTTACTAACTTAAGCATTGGAGGGTCCTAGCCGGGTTAACACTTCTCACACTTTCCTTTTGTCCTCACAAGAGCCTTTGTATCGGTGTGGAGCTTCCTATCTTAAGATTGAGAAATTAGGCATTACCTACATTTCTAAGCTCATCATCCATCTTATCATCCCTACTAGGGCACACAGTCCCTTAGCTAGATTTTGACACTAACTATATTACTTTTGAGTGACAAAAACTTCCTAAACATTATTGGTCATCGCTTATTAACAATATTCCCTCATACTTGGCTCTTGGTAAGCAAAATATCTTTCAACCGCCGGCAATCTTGTGTTGTTGAATGCAGTATTAACAACCCTTCTTACACCATGACCACTAATTGCTAAGATAGGTTGCTAGTGGAATGGATGAGTTTGTTTTTATTGGGGAAGAAAAAAAAAAAAAGATCAGTCAATTCATTGCCTGGCTAGCTGGTCTATTGTGTGCAGAGGTAAAGAGGAAGGGGGTTTGGAGTCGAGAATATTGGAAACTCGAATCTATCATTACTAGCTTGATGGGACTTGGAAATTGATTAACCGAGTTGATGTCTGAAGCAAGTTTATAAAGAATATTAAAGGAGAAAATTAGGTATGCGAGTTAAATGAGTTGTTTCAAATTTCATTTCATTATGGATAGACATCGGTACGAGTCTTGATGCATTTTGGAACCGCACTTCATTCGAAGTTGTGAAAATATTTACTTTTGAGAGGAATCTTTGTATCGGGTCATTACCACTCTATTCCCTTTTTGAAGATCTTTACTAGAGGCTTGAAAACCAGATGTTTTCGTAGCTTCACAGTGGAATTAGAGAAAAATGTCAGAGATTCTAGAACTGTGACCTTAAAAGAAAATGACAAATTCTAGAAACTGCGAGAACTTTTAGATCACATCAGACCCACAAGAACTTCAGACGTTCCCTGATGGAAACTCACTAAAAGTAGAGATGTCACGGTTAACTCTTATTGTAATTTCATCAAAATGGGGGAGTCTTCTGCACCTTTTGCAAATACTTACAGAGAGCTGCAATGGCAGAGAAAACTAGTTTGTAGAAATACCATGTTAAGTTGTTTCTAGAAAAACAATCGTCCATTAATTCAGTGCTACATAAAACTCTTTAGACATTCAATCGTCCATTAATTCAGTCCACTTTCCTTTTCTCTACATATGTGCAATTTTCCATTTAATACTTCAATTTTAATCCCACTCTTTTTTTAAGTAGTCAGTATTCATTTTATCCAATAAAGAAGCCATATAACTTCAGAGGGGAAAAATAATGCTTGGAACAAAAAGTTCTTGAAAAAAGTATATAGATAATAATGATCATCATGTAGGAATATATCCATCCATGGCTGCATGCATTGCATCCATCACATACTACCCGATTTGCTCCTCAGAGGTAAAAAGCGAACTACAAAAATATAAGTCTAGGCTTTGCCTTGATAATCAAATATACGGAAAGGATGTCTCAGGGAGAATAATTCTCTTTTCTATGTCATATTCACACTCAGCATCTGCCAGTCGTTTTTGAAATATTTTCCATTCGGTTTTACACCGTTCTCTCACCTGTGAGATTGCCAAAAACAACATTAACAACAGGAGATTGGTCAGCCTCTATTCAAGGTCTTCTGTAACCTGGCCACATAAGTTTCTACTAGATTTTATATGGCTGTGAGGGGCAGGGAGCTGCCTCCAAAGCGATGGCCTCACCATCACAATGCCGAGTATGTGACATAGTCAATACTCTAGCGCAAACAAAATTAACATACAATACTCGGTGCAAACAAAATTAAACATACCCCTTTCCATGGTGCTTTGCCACGTACTGCTTGCCCCTGTCCAAAACAATTAAACAAGATGAGCCAAGCCACCTTCAGTAACAAACAATAGCTACTGCGTTTGACTTACCTGGTTACCGAGTGTGGGAACCTCTTCATGAACTATCCATTGAGCATCTACAACCCCAATTCTCTCATAAGCCATCTGAGTTGAGAAATCAGGGAATAGAAACATTTTAGCCAAAGGAAAAACTTGAAAGCCAAGAGAAGATGAACACAAAAAGGTACTGC
The DNA here is from genome assembly GCA_900491605.1 of Calamus simplicifolius. Taxonomy (NCBI): domain Eukaryota; kingdom Viridiplantae; phylum Streptophyta; class Magnoliopsida; order Arecales; family Arecaceae; genus Calamus; species Calamus simplicifolius. Next base: position 158,902 of record UESW01002891.1, read on the forward strand.
AATGAACTGTAAACTAGAGAGCACAAAGATGCAACTCAATTTTTAATAGAAGATGCGCCTTGTAAAGAAAATGTAAATAAACTAATCCTCTTCTAAATATCATTATTCATATATTTGAGTTTTCCTTGGCATGCAAGTAGATAAGTAATGCAATAAGATAAAACAGGTGCTAAAATACCTCCACACATTTTCTAAATGCAAAATCAAGACCCCAACCATGAGCCAAGTCATTCTGCACCAACAATGTATGGAATTAAAGTAGTTATAAGACAAAGCAATGCAGCAATCGAATGGTGAGTAGCAAAGATGATCTGTTCAACCTGAAGCATATGCCATACGCAGCGCCATGCATCCCGAGAGAACACGGGTGCCATTATTTCAACGAATCTGTACAAGAAGTCATATAAAAGATCAAAAGATATTGATTGGATTTTGCAATAATTATAAGCTTCAAACATATCATAAACAAGTTAGAGATGCATAACAAACAGATAGAATAAATCAAGAAATTTATTTATTTTTTAAATAGCCTTTAATTTAGGTAAAAAAATATAAATGCATAATTTATTATAAGAAAAGAATCATAATTGTGACTGCTGAAATCCATCTGTATTGGATAGTGCATCGGCATTTGTATATATCTCTGAATTTAGAATTAAGAATTCCAAAGGAAAATTCTTCTCTAGGATGGAATACATTGATAAATACATGAGGTAGAATTTGGCAACATTCTTTGAACTTGAGGATAGATCTAAGTGAGATAAATTCAGTTATGGCATTTTTCAATTGATGAAATTTGGGCTGTCAATGTGGAATGTCAGAACTGTTGGAAATTTCGTATATTTTATATAAATCATATTCATAAATCATGCAGCGAAAGATAAAATAAATACAAATTTAATTTTCAAAGCCCAAGATCCTTAAGGAACATATTTAGTTAACAAGAAATAATACATGATTAAATAATATATCATACCTGTGTTTTTTATTGGGGATAAAAACTGATGAAGCCGGTAAATAATTTATCACTAGCCGTCCACGCGTCCGGCCTCTAATGGTGATCCACGCGAAGATCTTTGGATGATATCCTTCAAGGATTAGATGATGACCTTCTAGCAAGGGGTGCTAGCGCCTCTTTTCTTTTCAATTAATTTTTCAAATCGAGAAAGAGAACAATTTCTTGATCAAGATAAAATCTTGATCATTCAAGAGAGCAAAGATTTCTTAATCAAGATCAAATCTTGATCTATCAAAGAAAATAATTTTTTGATCAAGATCAAATCTGATCAATCAAGAAAGGAAAGAATAATTTCCTTCAACCCGTCCAAGAAAGTATGAGCGAATGAGAGAGAGAGGAGCTTTGAACCTGTCTAAGAGAGAGAGAGAGCTTTGAACCTGTCTAAGAGAGAGAGAGAGATTCTAGAGAGAGAAAGGATATTCTAGAGAATGAAAGTGGGATATGAGCATCCAAAAGAGAGAGAAAGGAAGAGTTAGGCATATGTTTCCAAGGGAGCGTCTCTCTCCTTTTATACATGAAGAGGAGGTTGTGTGGTTCCATAAAAAATGGATTTTGTTTCAACTACCCAACCATGCAACCATATCAAGTTGATAACAAATTATCCTAACAAATTTAGGATATTTGTTATCATGGTAATATTAGGTTTACAACCATCCAACCGCATCCCTAAAAAATAGAAATTGGTTATCCCATGAAACCAATGCCCCAACCTTGGATTTGGCTTCAAGATAATGCCCAAATCATGGGTGTTCCCTCCTTCATAACGTGGAGATGGGTCATGTCCATCACATGGGCATGGATCTTTCCTCTACATGGCACGATCTTAGCCCTCGGTTCAATTGGTTTTTCACGAATCAAATCATGCCATCATATGGACCCAATTAAATATCACATTATTAATTTAATCAAATATTAATTAATCTAAGTCATCCATCACATGGATTAAGCCTAATTGGGTATCCAATTAATGAATTTCATATGTACATTACATGTATAAAAGGTCTCTCTCTTGAACATAAAATTCTTTCCTCTATGATGAATCCTATTCATCAATTTCATGTTCTCTTATTAAGATTGAGTCAAACCCAATCCTAATTAATTGGTTGTCTAAACTTGAATTAAGTCCGACTTAATTTCCATTTTAACTTCATTCAAAATATTCTTAATTTGTGTGATCCATTAGGTTTCTTGACACGTTGGCAATAATCATGTCCCTAATATTGACCCTAAGGATGACCTGGTCAACACTTTGTCCAAGTCAATTCTTTAACTAAATCAACTTCTTGATTAAGTCAAAGAATTCATGATTATAGATCATGAGCGACCTCTAGCAAAGCATCATGACCACTCAAGTGTTAAGGTTTTTATTGACGTGGTCATCAAAAACACCTATCCATGAATGGTTATCGTACAATTCAATCCCTTCGTCACATATCCCAGATCAATCAGTGGTATGGAATGTGTCAACCCTATAATTGATCTTTGTTTACTTGATCTCAGAAAAAATTGACTCACATGAATTAAATCTTCGAAACCATTTTAAATTTCAACTCAACCTTGCAAGGATTTAACAGTCAATTTAATCCATCAAGTGACCGTAGGATATAACCCTTTCTACCAAGGAAAATGAATCCTATTTTGATCAAACACCACCTTCATGTACTTCATGTTATACCCAACCGACACCATGTTTGCCACCTGTGGCTAGAGCGATATTTGCATGTCATCAAAGCATGACATTCCACACATGAGGTGCAATGAAGTTCTCAAGTCAAAGAATCACTCACACCATCATCATCATCAGAGATCAACCATCAATATTATATAGAATATCCATATAAAATCTCTGTGCGGGTCGTCCAATGCATCGTTACAATAACAAGCATCCACACACCTATCCAAGTATCTCCATACTTCAGCTTGCGAGATTAGCTACTCACCACAATGGTGAAGATATGCAATGTGTGCTAGTCTCACAGTATTCGACAGTTCCCAGTCCTGTCTATGCATCTACTACGAAAATTTAAAGAATCGAACCATAATGTGCAATTTTGGATCTCATAATTTGCAATCTCTTTTACAAATTTTATATGCAATCTCTTCATCCTTGGCCAAGAAGGGAGCACGCAAGCATCCCATCCTTTAAAAAGGAGAGTCAAAAACTTTATTCTCTCCCCAGAAGAGGCCAAAGAGTCGAGATCCAAAGGATACAAGATCGAATCAATGAAAAAGATCCAAAATGAATTGTGAGATTTGCTAGAATATTTAGGAAAATTTTCTGATCTAAACAAATCAATAACCTCCCAAGAATGAATGCTATGTAGGGACCATCTTGTTTCTCCAAAGGGACCTGAAAAGCATGTCTCAGTCATCCAGTCTAACAAAGACTAGAGTAAATGGAGTACTACCACCTTTAAACTTCAATGGCTCCATCTTTTTCGAGGAGGTAGGGCACTTGGTTCTCAACCAAAGACTAGGCCACCCAAACATGACTCTTTCCTTCCATTCAAGTACAGGGTCTGCTTCTATTGTGACGAGGTAAGGCACTTCCATAAGGAGTGCTGCCACACCCTGGTGTGCTTTAGGAGTAAGGGCATCGGACATTCCTCTATCATCTCCATCTGCCTCGAATGGATAGTTCAAGGGAGATTTAGCATTTTGCCAATGCAAGGAGGTTCAGGTTGAGGTATGAAATAGCCGAAGGTTTTCAGATTGTAGGCAGGCCACAGGGCAAAGAATATTGATGTGCATTGATGTACAAGGGATGCACCTCCATTTAATGGTGGAAGTGGTGATTGTTGGCAGATGGGGGAACTACTAGAGCTTCCTGTGCTTCCATGCCCTTTGCTACATTGCTTAGATAGAGAGAGAGAGAGAGAGAGAGAGTAAAGAGAGAGAGGGAGGTCTTTGTTCTCTGCTCACCAACTAGAGAGAGGAGGAATTTTTCCTTCTCTTTTCTTCGGGGCGAGACAACGACCACCCCTCTCACTAAGCCATACCGATGGCAGAGGGAGCCATCGTTCACTGTGGATGGATGCATGGCATGCAATCAATGCCAGGTTAGTAATTAACACACTCACACTCGTTCAAAGAGGACGTAGAATTCTTAATCTTACATATATCTTTGTCCTCACGCAGGTAGTAGGGTGTGGATTCGACGAAATACATGCATAGTATAACACATAGTAGAAGTGTTGCATTAAGTTAATATATAACTAATAAATACACAATCAATCCAATTTCATCAATGTTTTAGATAATTCAATTACATCAGACCAAGTACTCTAAACCCTTCAAGAGACCTATCTTTGAACAGTACTTGAAATCATTAGGTCAAATGTTTATGTCCATGATTATATGCAAATTCATATAACCGACTAGACTATAGATCACAATATCAAGGTGTGTTCATGAATAATCTTCCTTGAATACTTATATTAATCCATCTTTATCCTATTAATTTCCTAGTATTGTCCTATGTAGTCATATATATTATGACCTTAGATGAAAAAGCTAAGAAAGTTATTTTGAACTCTAACTTCAAGATATAGGTTCAAGTCCAAGAACATATAATATTTATAGGTCTCATATGGTGATAGAAAGAACATTTATTGTGTCACCCCTATTAGGTCAAACGCAGTAACACACAATGCGTGCTAGGAAAAAACTTTCATTTAATGGGTTATGTCAAACTCAAATGTCGTACAAACTCGATATGGATTTGTGGATACAATAACACACATATATCATATCCGACTCTTTTAAGTATCATCTCAGTCCTAACTGAGGTAACTTTCTTACAATTCATGTAATGTAATAGCATGATATCATTTTGCAACCTGTGCTATCTGCAAATTATGCAATTTATAACCCATGTAGTATTCATGCTCCATGAAACATACATCTTTCTATAATGTCACTACTTAAGCATCTATTATGGTCACTCTTATCTCATCCTGCTCACTACAAAAGTGCCCAAGCAATCACCTATATGAGTAGGCAGATCTAAGCCTGTGACATTCATACACTCACGTGTCTTACGTCATCACTTTTATGAGATATCATAAAAGGCAATGAAACAGATATTTTATTTCAATAATGTCCAAAGTACAACCCTTAATAATCAAATTTTATGTTGACCTAAACTCCTCACATGAGTTTGCAATACATCTCTGGCAATAGGTTTAGTCAATAAATCAACCACCATTCTGCTAGCAAAGATGTGCTAAAGGATGACTTCACTTGCTCGACCATATCTCAAATGCAGTGATATCCTATGTCAATGTGATTTATTTTGTCATGCCATAATATTTTGGATCCTTAGCATATTGTAATGCTATTATACTATCAGAACAAATCTGAATAGGCTTACAAGCATTGATTGAAACCTCAAAACAATTTAAGAATCTGTTCAACCACATCACCTCTTAAATAGCCATTGAGCAAGCGACATATTTGGCTTCCCTCGTAAAGAGGGTGATTCAACTTTGCTTTTTGCTATACCAAGAGACTAACTCCCTCTCTTAGTATTTATAGTCTATACCCTTCATTTGGGTATAGTCCTTCACCATGAGTTGGGCTTTATACTTGCTAATTAATCCATCTGCCTTATGCTTCATCTTTTGGACCCACTTTTTTTTTTTTTACTGATTTGTGCCCAGATGAAAAATCAACTAACCCCTACACATAGTTTTTAGCCATCAATTCCATCTCATCCTCCATATCTATTGACCACTCATTATGAATCGATGAAGTGAGTGCTGCTTCAACAAAAGAAGTTGGCTCATCTTCATCTCCCCTTTGATTTCAAAATGATGATGTGGCATACTTCCATATTCGCTCCTCTATAATTATGAACCTAGTGCTTAAGGCCTACACTTTGGTAGTGTGTAACCACTTATATGTGTGCTTCTACTTGGCTCAATTGATGTGCTCCCATTTGCTAGTGTGCTTCCACTAGGTAAGTCACTCCTACTATTTGTGGCTACTCTTAGAAATGATTATGATTCCCCTCCTTCACCAAATATAGTGATGGAGTCCTTTTATAACTCATATAATCCCAAGTCCTTTCTTGCTTCATAAATGCTCAAAAATTCATTCTTTATAAATTCTACATCTTTGGATTCTACTTCAATCAATCCTCCATCAAGATGTTCACCATACACTATATAATCCTTAGAACTCTCAAGGTATCTCATGAACATTTTTTTACTAACCCTAGGGCCTAGCTTTCCCAACCTATAGGAGGTGTTGTGAATGTATCCCGCTAAACCTTATGGGCACAAATGATCCATACTAGGTTTTTCACCATACCAGAGTTCATATGGAGTAGAGGGTATTGATTTACTGGACACACGATTATAGATATAGGCAGCAATTAATAGTGCATCTCCACAAAAACTGATTGAAAGATTTGCTTACGCCATTATTGATCTAACCATATCTAATAATGTCTTATTCCTCAACTCAACTCAACTCAACTCATCTAAGCCTTTTTCCAACTATATGGGATCGACTACATGAATCTGCTTCCTTCACTCTGCTCTATTCAGGATTAAGTCGATATTTAAATTATAAATAGTTATATCTTTTTTAATTATTTTTGCTCATGTTAGGTTAGGTCTACCTCTATCTTATCATGAATTATTAAAAGATCACTCTTTCTAACTGGAGCATCTAAAGGTCTACGTTGTATATGTCCAAACCATCATAATCGATTTTTTCTTATTTTATCTTCAATTGTGGCTACTCATATCATTTTTATTATATTTTTATTTCTAATTCTATCTTTTAAAGTTTTACCATATATCCATCTTAACATATGCATTTATATTACACTTAATTTATTCACATGTTGTTTCAATATTGCCCAACACTCTGTTCCATATAGCATATCTAGCCTAATAGCAGTTTTATAGAATTTTATTTAATTTTAATGGGATGTACTGATCATACAATATTCCTTAAGTACTCCTCTACATCCATTCTTCTTTAACTTTATGATTCACATCTTTGTCTATTTCACCTTTCTGCTGAATAATTAGTCCCAAATACCTAAAATTTTTACTTCTTGATATCTTTTGGCTTGCAATCGTTACTATTTCTTTATATTTATTTTTAATTCCACTAAAATCGCATTTCATGTATTCTATTTTAGTTATACTAATCTTAAAACCTTTAGATTCTAAAGCCTCTTTCCAAATCTCTAGCTTAGCATTTACTTCAGATTTAGTTTCATCAATCAACATTATAACATCTGCAAATAACATATACCATGGGATATTATTTTAAATATGTTTGATTAATTTATCTGTAACTAATACAAAAAGATACAGACTTAAGGTAGATCCTTGATGTAAACCTATAGTAATTGAAAACTCACTAGTTTCTTCTATTATTATTTTAATAATAGATATTACTCTATCATACATATCTTTTATCAATTCTATGTACCTTTTGGTAACTCTTTTTTTTTTTCTAAAACCCACCATATTATTTTTAGGTACTCTATCATATGCTTTCTCTAAATCAATAAAGACCATATGAAGGTCTTTTTTCTTTTCTCTATATCTCTCCATCAATCTTCGTAATAAATAAATAGCTTTCATGGTCAATCTTCCAGGCATCAATCCAAATTGATTATTTAACACCAAAGTTTTAGCTCTTAATTAATTTTCTATTATTCTCTTTCATAATTTCATTATATGACTCATTAGCTTATTCCCTCTATAATTTGTATAGTTTTGAATATCTTCTTTATTTTTGTATATGAATATTAATATGCTTTTTCTTTAATCATCCGGTATTCTTTTAATTGCTACAATCTTGTTAAATAAATTGATTAATCAAATGACTCTAATTTTTTCTAAGTCTTTTCAAACCTCAATAGGAATCGCATCTGATCCTAATGCCTTTATATTTTTTATTTTACTCAAAGCCTTTTTAACCTCCAGCATGCTAAATCTACTAAATTTATGCTTATTTGTTAACTTTGCCAAAGCCGGTCCCAAGCCTAGGTAAAGGAGGAGGATTGCATTAGGTAGCTAAAAGCCAGTATAAAACTCAGTCAGAACCTTTAAAATGAATTTGATAAATCTAACAATGACTTATTCCTATGTTCTGCAATTCTATTTTGTTATAACATTTTAGGAATTGCTAGTTGCCTATATATCCCCTTCTCAGAAAGCCTTTTAAATTGCTTAGATAAATATTTGCATCATTTATCAGTTTTAAGGGTCTTCAAAGTCCTCTCTTACTGATTCTCCATTTTCACTAAAAAAGTTTGAAACAATCCAATACTTCATACTAGTAGGAGATTAGGTATATTTATCCAAATCACAAATGGTCATTTATGAATATGAGAAAGTAAGAGGCATCATGGCATGCCTTTCATTGGTCCATAGACATTTGAGTATACTAGTTCTAAAAGTTTAGAGCTCTAAGAAGCCTTACCAAAAGGTTTTTTAAATGTCTTTCCTTGCTAAGCAAGACTCATACATAAGGGGACTTATTTTACTAAAGGGGCCTAAGAGCCTTTCTCTTGCTAGTCTAGATATCCTATCTTGGACCACATGGCAAAGTTTGGTATACCATTTCAAACTATCATTCTCAGTAGGAAAAAAAAACATATGCAAATGAGGAATTACGATTACTAAAATCAACATCAAGTCTAAGGAAATTATTTGATAACTATCTATGAAAGAATAGATCACCATTCAAATATGCATTCATTTGATTCATAGAGAAACAAAAAGTATAATCTAGGGGCAACAGGGCAAGTACATAACATAAATTACATCGGATAGTCAAGAAGCATAAAATATCATGTAGGAGTAGCTCACGTCCATTGCACATCCTAATGCAATAAGCTCCTATGTTCAATATTTGTTTACATAAGCCATTCCTAAGCATAATATGTTGGGTACCCATCGATATTCGATGAAAATCCACATAGCTAGTTTCATCCTTCACTATATGTTTGTTTGCTCTTATATCTGCATTCCAATCAGGAAGTCTATTAGCAACTAATGTATATAAACAAACATTAAGAAAGATGAAAGTGGAGGGTACCTTTTTAGGCTCAATGCAATTACGAGCCACATGTCCCTTTACTCATAGTTGTAGCATCTCATCTTTGCTACATCTCAATTGCCTCTTCGTTGGCCCCTTCAAAGTTTAACTATCTTTTTCTCTTTGGGCCCTTGTCCAACTTTTTTATCTGCCCTATCCCTTTTCTTACTTTTGGACCTGGAACGCCTAGCCTGAGTCACAAAGACTATGGGGTGATCGGTTTCCATGCATTTAGATTCCAACTCCAAATGTTAGGAAATGTTATCAAAGCTCTTAATGTGAGCATTATGAGTTATCAAGAGCTTCATATAGCCCAACTCAGAATCAGCCAGAGAATGTATCGTTGCTAATAACTATTGCTTATCTATCAGCTCACATCATGCGACTATCAATCGTCCTCTTTCTACCCTTGGAGCATAGCACGCATTCGACCAGCCCCAAGTCATGTAGAGATGCGGAAGCGAGATGATATCCATGCTGAAATTCTGCAGCAGAATTTTGGATCTTGATCTTGGTAATCTTCCCGTATTGATTAGCAATTAGGATTTTCTTTGGTTTCTTGTGCCCCAAGATTGTAAGAGAGGGTCGTGGCCTCTCTTCTTCCTCACGTGAACCTTCAGATATGATCCAGAAAATCAAGAGACGCTGCCCAAGAAGAAGGTGCTGCTAGGGTTTCCTCCTTCTCCTTCTTTGAGAGAGGTGGTTCCAAGAAGATGACTAGGGCAGAGATGGCAGCAATAAAACCCTAGAAATCTAGGGCATCTATGTGTGAGAAAGAGAAGAAAATGTGTATAAGAGAGGAAAGAAGATAGATAGCTCGTTCTTGGGAGAAAAGAGTTTCTTTCATTCATCTATAATCATCATCGTTACATGATTATATCAACTCCGTCCCATGACGGCCACCAAAATAAAACCAGCACCACATATGAACCGGTACCTTATTATATGGATAATAAACCCTAAAAAACTCCCTTGACCAGCCACACTTGGGCCCAAACCCAGCCCAACGATAGAGTAGCCCCCCTCAAGACCCAACAACCTAGGCCTTAAACATGTGGAGCCTATAAACCTCCACCCTAGGATTTAAGCTTTGGAGTACTACACCAGGCTCTACAATCTCTACCTTGGTGCTTCAAAGCTGCTAAAAAATCTGCACATTCCCTCAGGCCCATCATGTCACACATGAGAGAAAGCTATCCCGTGGAAGAGTCTTTGTAAGTGCATCTACCTGGTTCTTTTTTGTATGAACTTTTACCAGCTCCACTTCACCTTCTTCCACCAATTCTCTGATTCTGTGATACCTCACATATATGCTTTGTGCGTGCATGATAGATTGGGTTCTGAGCCAACTGCATGGCACTCTGACTATCACTGTATAGCAATACTGTACCCTGCTTTACCCTCATTTCCATGATGAGTCTCTTCAACCAAAGAGCCTCGTTGGTAGCTTCTGTAATCCCTATATACTCAGCTTCTATTGTAGACAAAGCTGTAATAGGTTGAAGGATTGATCTCCAAGAAATTAATCCACCATACATGTTGAACACATACCTTGTGGTAGACCTTCTTGTATCCAGATCACCTGCAAAATTTGCATCCATAAACCCTTCCAATGGACCTAATGATTTACTTGGGATATTAGATTTCTCCTTAGGTCTTTCTTGCTGCCCAAAAATTAGACCAAGTCCATGAGTTCCTTGAAGGTACCTCAAAATCCACTTGAGTGCCTTCCAGTGCTCCTTCCCTGGGTTCGCCATGAATCTGCTCACCTGGCTCACTGCATATGCTATGTCAGGTCTGCAACACACCATAGCATACATAATGCTGCCCATGGCACTGGCATATGAACTCTCTCTCCATGTACTCTTTCTCCTCATCTGTCTGGGGGTTCTGTAACTTAGAAAGAGACATGTGACTAGCCAAAGGTGTTCCAATTGGTTTGGCCTTATCCATCCCAAACCTCTCCAACACCTTCTGAATATATCCACCCAATGACAAGTGTAGAATTCCCTTGGTCCTATCTCTGTAAATTTTATCCCAAGTATCTTCCTAGCTGACCCCAAATCCTTCATTTTAAATTCTGTTGATAATGCATATTTCAGTCCATTCACTGCTTCAACACTCCTGCTGGCAATGAGCATATCATCCACATACAGAACGAGATACAGTGCATCATCCTCATCCACATTTTTACATAGACACAAGTATCATGTTCACATCTAGAAAATCCAAGGCCCAAAATAAAAGTGTCAAACCTTTTGTACCACTGACGGGGTGACTGCTTCAAACCATAGAGCGATTTCTTTAGTAGACACTTTTTCTTCCAATCCAGATTCCTTGAAACCCTCTGGTTGCTTCATGTATATCCTCTCCTCTAGACTCCCATGTAAGAAAGCCATCTTCATGTCCATCTGCTGCAACTCCATACCATGTTGTGCTACAAGTGATAACAACACACGAATTGAAGCATGACGTACCACTGGAGAGAATACCTCTGTGTAGTCCACTCCCTCTCTCTGTGAGAACCCCTTAGCAACAAGCCTTGCTTTGTATTGACTCCACCTTGCTCTGAAGGTGCCTCCTTCTTTGTGAACACCCATTTTGAACCAATGGCCCGAGCATCTCTAGGTAGATCCACTAGTTGCCATGTCTTGTTCTTTTCCAGGGACTCCATCTCTCCATCATGGCCTGCATCCATGAGTCTCTTTCTGAACTTTCCATGGCTTCTTGGAAGGTCTCTGGATCTTCATTTGCAGTGATTAGAGCATAGAAAATCATATCATCAATGCGATACCGAGCAGGTTTGATGATGGTACGCTTTGCCTTGTGTAGTGCCACATCCTTTGATCATCTCTCAAAGCTGAAGTGTGTGACTCTACCTGCACCTCCTTCTGGATTGATGGCTCTCCTTGCTGATCCTTTATATGTATTGAAACATTCATACCAAACTCCACCTCAAAAGAAGCATGTTTTGAAGTAGAAATAGAAGGTACATCACCTGTCAGCCAATGCTGTCCACTGCTGTCCTGTTCAGCCTTTTCAGCTCCATCTGCAATCTCTGACCTCTTCAAGATGCTCTTCTCATCAAAAATAATGTCTCTACTGATGATACACTTCTGTGAATCTGAACTCCATAGCAAATAGCCTTTAACCCTGTGGATACCCGATGAAGATCAGCCTTTGTGATTTTGGGTCCAGCTTGCTCCTTTCAGTTGCCTCCCCATGTGCTTAGGCTGGTCAACCAAAGATCCTTAGGTGTCCAAGCTCCACCTTTTTTCCACTCCAATCTCCTCTGGAATACCTCCATCAAGTTTTCTATTAGGGGACCTGTTAACAAGAAAACCAGAGAACATAATTGCATCACCCCAAAAGACCTTGGGCAGTGATGCCTGCAGCCTCAAACTCCTAGCCTTCTCTGTCAATGTACGATTATCCTCTCTGCCACACCATTCTGCTGGGGAGTCATCCTCACTGTGTAATGGCGTTGGATCCCATTTTCCTCACAGTAGCTTCTAAATTCATTGCTTGTATACTCCCTCCATTGTCAGATCTCAAACACTTCACTGGTTTTTCTGTCTCCTTTTCAACACCAACTCTCCAAGCTTTAAACCGGGCAAATACCTCTGATTTTTCTCTTATCAGATATACCCATACCTTCCTGAAGTAGTCATCAATGAAGGCCAAAAAATACTTAGCCCCACCTCTGGCTGACACAGGGGCCGGTCCCCATACATCTGAGTGAACTAGTTCCAGAATATTTTCACTCTGTTGGAACTGCTGGCAAATCTCACCCTATGTTGTTTGCCATAAATATAGGGCTCAAGATTTCATTGTCCTCCTTATTAAGTGCTAGAATCAGACCTCTTTTGCTGAGTTCTATAAGCCCTTTATCACTCATGTGTCCCATTCGATAGTGCCACAGTTTATAGACCAACTATTCCTCCTATGCCGATGCTAGCACCTCTGCACCATCTATGGCCACTAAGCCTTCCATCTGATAGAGATTATTTTCTAACCTTCTCCCTTTCATCACCACTAATGCACCCTTGGTTATCCTCAAACATCCACTCCCCGACTGGCTTCCAAAAGCATACCCATGCTTCTCCACGTAGCCCAAAGAAATTAGATCTTCTTCAACTCCGGGACATATTTGACATTGGTCAAAGTCCTTATAACCCCATCATACATCCTCACCCTTATGCTTCCAACTCTGGCAACCTTACAAGGATAATTATCACCAAGGCATACACTCCCTCCATCAGATTCTTCATAAGTTGCAAACCACTCCCTATGCGAAGTATAATGGTGAGAACAGGCTGAGTCAAGTGTCAAACAACTATCACACTTCTTGGTCCCATCTGAAACTACCAGTACATTATCTTCACTGTCTTCAGATGAATTTGCACCATCATTGCTGGCTGAACCTCCCTTGGAAATGCCCTTCCCCTTCTCATTCTTCAGAAGTGAGCAATTTCTCTTCAGATGACCAATCTGATGACACTTGTAACACTTCCATGCTTTTGCTTGCCTCGAGATTAGATATGCCTTTGGACTTGCCTCTAACCTTTTTCCAGGGTCTTCATTGCCTCTCATTCATAGCAAGTACCTTTGTGTTAGAGTTTCCCATGCGGATCTTTTCTCTTTGCTGGTTTGATCTTAGCACCCCCACAACCTCTTCATAATTCAGGGTCTCCTTCCCATACACCAAGGTTGTAATCAGACCATCATAGGAACTGGATAGTGAACACAACAAGATAAGGGTCTTGTCTTCTTCATCAATCTTCACATCAAGGCTCATCACCTCTGAGCACACTGATTGAATTTCTGAATATGGGCCACAAGATCTCCTCCCTTAGGCATTCTCAAGCTGTACAACTGTTTCTTTAACCACAACTTGTTTGTCATGCTCTTTCCCATGTAAGTATTCTCAAAAGTTTCCCAGAGCCCCCTTGCCATGGTCTGCATGCAAATCTTTGGCAAGACTTGATCAGCCAAGCACATCCTAATTGTGCTAAATGCAATCTCCTCTAACTCCTCCCAATCCTCACGACTTATATTATCCGGTTTTTGTTTCACCAAGACCTTATAAATCCTTTGTTGTACCAATAAATCCTTCACCCTTTGCTGCCATAGGGCAAAGTTTCCCTTGCCATCATACTTTTCAAAATCAAATTTAAAGCTACTAGATGCCATATCCAACCAAGAAACAATGCACACAACAAAAACGGAAAATTAAACTTGCTGCAGAAATTTCTGGTTTGATATCTTACCAAGAAATGCCCAAGATCTAATCTTTTCTCACCAAATCACCGAGGCTCTGATACCAAATCAAGAGTGGATCATCCTCTTTCTACCCTTGGAGCATAGCATGTATTCGACCAGCCCCAAGTCGTGTGGAGATGCGGAAGTGAGATGATATCTCTGAAATTCTGCAGCAGAATTTTGATCTTGATCTTGGTAATCTTCCTGGATTGATTAGCAACTAGCATTTTCTTTGGTTTCTTGTGCCCTAAGATTATAAGAGAGGGTCATGGCTCTCTTCTTCCTCACGTGAACCTTCAGATCTGATCCAGAAAATCAAGACGCTGCCCAAGAAGAAGGTGCTACTAGGGTTTCCTCCTTCTCCTTCTTTGAGAGAGGCGGTTCCAAGAAGATGGCTAGGGTAGAGATGGCAGCAATAAAACTAGAAATCTAGGGCATCTATGTGTGAGAAAGAGAAGAAAACGTATATAAGAGAGGAAAGAAGAGAGATAGCTCGTTCTTGGGAGAAAAGAGTTTCTTTCATTCATCTATAATCATCATCGTTACATGATTATATCAACCCCGTCCCATGACGGCCACCAAAATAAAACCAGCACCACATATGAACATGTGTTTATTATATGGATAATAAACTCTAAAAAACTCCATTGGACCAGCCCACACCTTGGGCCCAAACCCAGCCCAATGATAGACTAGCCCTCCTCAAGACCCAACAACCTGGGCCTTAAACATGTGGAGCCTATAAACCTCCACCCTAGGATTTAAGCTTTGGAGTACCACACCAGCTCTACATATGAGTTATCAAGAGCTTCATCTAGCCCAACTCAGAATCAGCCAGAGAATGTATCGTTGCTAATAACTATTGCTTATCTATCAGCTCACATCATGCGACTATCAAATCCTTAATCATGTTATTCATAACACAAAGATGCACAGATATGGAGTGGTTAGGATCTTTAGTGTATTGCATGAACTTTAAGTTTAAGGTATATAGCCTTGTAGCAAAGGTTTGACCATACTTAATATTGAGTTGATTTTATATAGATTGAGCCGTAGGAAAATTCTTAAATTTCTCAATGACATCATTGTGAATACTACTCAACATAGTAAAACATGTACAACAATCCTTCTTGACCTAGTTCTTATAGACCTCTTGGCCATAGCGGCACTAGGTAGAGTTGCCTTCTTCAAGCAGGGTCATATTGGAGGTTAGGGTTTCTACACTAAAGTCTCTAAGCCTAACATGGCCAAGCATCTATGTGTTATGAGCAACATGATTCATGATCTAAGAGCAACTGGATGCGAGCTCACTCATGAGTAGGAAGTGCTTGCTATCATACAATCCCTACTGGACCCTGAGTGTGCCCAAATGAGGCTCCTGATGTTTCACAGTGAGAATTTTAGGACTTCGAATGACATCTCATGCCATCTTGAGTTAGAGGTGGAGTTTTAAGATGTGAACTAAGTAGTTGTTCTTATCATTCAAGCGAGGCGTCATAGTGCAAATAAGCCTTGGTGTAGAGGATAAAATAAGAATTTTGAGCAAAGGTAGGGAACTAAGCACCACAAGGTGGAGTTGCCAAGCAATACAAAGGCAGGCTTGGAGGAAAGAAAGACATGGCCAAAGTCAAATGTTATAATTGTCAGAAAAAGGGATGATTTACTCATGATTACATTGAGTCAAAGTATCCTCTTCACTTAACTCGTTTCACTCTTTTGTGTGTTCACATGCATTAATTGCTCATATTTTGCCTAATTTGATTGTTGATATAAGGACAACAAAACATGTAATGAAGGATTAAGTGGGTTTCATGGATTACCATCAAGTTCTAATTGGCACATAGTGCATCACATTGAGGACAAGAAGTTAAATGATGTATTGGGAGTTGGAGCATATCAACTCAAGATGCATAATGGGCACATCCTGCTTCTACATGATATGCTTTTTCTTCATGGAGTTCTATGTAATCTATATTCAGTTTTATCTTTATCGGCTTAGGATTCTCGTTCCATTTTGATAGTACTTGGTTGGATATTTACCTTAGTGCTTTACATTTTAGACATAATTTATTTTGGTTGATGATTTCTTTAAATTAGACTTGGATTGTAATTTATCTAATTCTTTTTCTGTTTATGCAATTACAATTGATAATGATATGGAATGTATGAGATGGGATGTAAGGCTTGGCCACATAGGTTAAGAAAGAATGGCTAGGTTAGTTAGAGAAGGCCAATAGAGAGTCCTATTTGGGGCAGTAAGCCCTATTTGAAAAAAGTCACCTACTTATGTGTGAGCCTTTTCTGCCAGGAAAAGCTAGTAGAAAGCCTCTTAGTAAGGCTGTTAAGACAACCCACCCTTTAAAGGTAGCACACTTAGATATTTAGGGATCTATGAATGTTAGAGCATGCCATTACACATTCTAATTTTTAACATTTATGGATGACTATTTGTGATTTGGTTATGTATATCTAATTTCTGACTAGTCTAAAGTACTAGAATGCTTTGAATGTTTATGTATGAGCTTGAGAATCAAAAAGAGAAGACGTTGAGAGTTCTCTAGATTAATAGAGTATACGAGGATTTATTTGAGCTATTTAAGGCACTTCATGAGGAAAAAGAAATATGTAGGCATCTTATAATTCGTGGCACATCATAATAAAATGGTATTGTAGAGTATAGGAAATCTTACTCGATATGGTTAGAACGATGATGACGCAAGCTAACCTCTCAATTAGTTTATGAGGAGATACTCTTTTGATTGTTATCTACATCTTTAACCAAGTTTCAAGTAAGTTTGTGCCTTCTATTCCTGATGGGTTATGGAATAGTGCAAAACCTAATTTAGAGAATCTATGCTCTTGGGGATCAATGAGATATATTCGTAGTTCATCCCACAAGTATGGTAAGCTTGGCCCTTGGGCAAGCAAATAGATGTTCATCGAATGTCTCAAAAGTCCAAAGGGTAATGTAATATATGGTGAACATCCTGATGGGGGTATGATAAAGATAGAGTCGCATGATGCCTAATTCCCGGAGGTGGAATTTTTAGCATTGTTGAGATTTGAGGGGATCTTAAGCTATATGAGCTTTAGAACAATCCTCTATCATCTAACAATGAGAGTGGGGTTACAACCTTATCTTGAGGTCGCCATAGATAGTGAGAGTGGACTATCACCTAGTGGAAGAGCATTTCTAAGTGAGAGTATGCCATGTGCAGGCTAGTGGGAGTGCATCTCTATGTAGCAATACATCTTTGAGTAAGAGTGCACCACTAGATTATAACATTCAAGGTTTATAGTTGCATGGAAGTGAACATGAAAACATTCCCCATTGTCATTTTAAAATTGAAGGAGAGGCTTTCATATGCCCTCTATTGGACTTTGATGAGCCTTCTTCTTATTAAAAAGTATGATCCTCATCTGCTTATGATAAGTGATTAGCTGCCATGAGAGATAAGATAGACTTGATGGAAAGAAATAAGTTATGGAAGTTAGTTAACCTTTCATATGAATGTAAAACAATTGGAACCAAATGGTCCTTCAAAGTAAAGCGTTAGGAAAATGGGTCATAACAAGTATAAAACCCCACTTGTTGTAATAGTTGATACCTAATAGAAGCATATTGATTATAAAGAGACATTTTTTCAAGTACTGAGATTTGCTTCTATTTGTTTGATACTAGCTATTGTGGTCCATTTGGATTTAGTGCTGCATTAAATAGATATGAATACAGCATTTCTCAATAGAAGACTAAATGAAATGATATAATAGAACTAGCCACTTGGTTTTTTGTTACTAATAAGCAAGAGCACAATATGTGCTATTTAAGAAGATTCATTTATGGTCTCAAGCAATCATTTAAACAACAGTACCAAATAAAGTTGCATCAAAATGAATGAGGCCAAGTCAGCACGTTCATCCATTATCAGATTAACAAACATGTATCATAGAATGGGACTATATGTCAAGTCTCTTTTAACCCAATAAGAAATGATGACTAATTAACTAACATTTAAAGTATCAGTACCTTAAGAGGATGGTACTGATCAATAATGTACAGTATTGTACCAACGCATAATATACCTCCATGTGCTGGTAAAAGAAAATGAGGTGATGAAACATGTTGGTACAGTACCGATACGAGATTACTGGTATAATCCGATATAAGTGGTTTGGATTGGCATGCACCACTAATTAAATTCTTGAAATCAATAAATGGAGGGGAGATGAAATTTAGGTTTCATACGCAGCACATGGTGGCAAATGGGGGTCCATGCACCATCCTCGTCGCTCCTTTGTTTCCCTGTGTAAGGACAACAAGCCATACGAAAAGAATAAGAAAAGAATATTTATTCTTTAAAACACAACTAACAGCCTGAAAATAAAAGTTTAAGGTAAACAAACATCTGTACACATGAAGTATTGCGAAGCTCACTCACTTGTGGACTTCATGACCGTCTTTCCTTTTGGTCATTTGCCATGTGAACCCTTTGTCTTGACCCAAACCAGGCTGTGAGATTTCGAGCCCATGTTTCTTTATCAGTTTGATATACCTAGAAATCGAGTATCTCAATTCCAGCATGCGTTACAAAGAATTTATATCGATGCTCAACAGAACCAGAACTCACTCTTCTGCATCAAAATTTTTCAGTCCAAGGTCCTCGTCCCAGATGAATATATATTCATATGCGGCTACTATGTCAGGGTGCAAAAATCTTTTAGCGTACCACCTTAAATAAGACAAGAGTTAGATGCTGTAACAACTATGTATTGACTACATGTGCTAAGACACTAAGATAAAAGAAACAATTAAACACCATCTCTTTCAGATATATTACTATTTCTCACCATTTAGTTTGCTTCCTTACGCTCACATGTACAGCTCGCTTTGACCACTCAAATTCATCCCATTCACTAGTCCAGCCATCGTAGTGGAACAATAAATGGTGAAATTTTTAGAGAACTGCAATCAAGATTAAGAGGAGAAAAGCAAGTGAAAGTTAAAAGTTGTGTCAGAAGAGCAGAAACTTGTCAGTAATTCTAAAGCATGAAACCACAGGGCCAAGCTTGTGCATAGTCAGCCACATGAAAAAATTACAAACAGACAAACTTAACAAATTAGTTTGTATTTAAAGAGCCTTTGGGATTGAGCACGAGGCTAAAAAGAAGTCTCAAACTGAAAGTTGGACAATGAATAAGCATATCTCAAACTCTGACTCCATTGGCTCCAGTTTAAACCATTGTCTTCTAAACACATTAATATGTTCTGATGCTTGGTTTTTGGTATTCCCTATCCCTCATCATTCATAAACCTCATTGAGAGCGCAATTTTGGAATTATCAAATCATGAGTTATATTGAAGTTTCATATTGTTGAATAAGCTAAAACTATAATTCAGAGAGAGAGAGAGAGAGAGAGAGAGAGAGAGTTGATAGGTAGGTACTCCTCTATATACAACTTAATATCGTGGTTGTTCACTTGCCTTTTTGATGGCTGCATCGATGTTATCTTTTTGATTATATCCGACTGCAAATGCTACAAGATACTTCTGTCGGATGACAGGGTCCTGCAAATTTCATTCAAAATAATGATTTTAGAAGAGATGTAATTAATACAGAGGTTAAGCATCATCCATTAGTAAATAATAAATTAACAATCAAACACAAAATCCTAAAAAACAAAAAAAAAAAAAAACAAAAACAAAAGGTAAGGTCAACAAGTTTACGGAGATGATCAACACTTCCAGTTTTGATAGAAGAACAAATCTACCTGGCAATGGAACAAAATAAGTTTTATATAAGTATGCAGGGGACCTTCTCCCTATGTCACTTAAGAGAAGGAAACTATTGTTAGTTACTAAACCTGTTCAGGAACAGTAGCATCCATTGAGAAGAGTTGCATCAATTACTTCTGAATTGTTTTATTTTGGTGTCTAAGGATGCATCTTGAAGTAGAGATATGTCAGATGGGTTGTATTTATTGAAATATCCATTGGATGTATCTTTTGAACTGGAGATGTGTCCCGTGGGTGTCCAAGAGATGCATATTGTGTCATTAAAGAATTATAAATTGTACAAGAGTATGAGGTACCAAGATGGTGAATTGAATTAAGGTTACCCTTTCTAATACTTTGTCCTCTTACTTTTCTTTCTTACTGCTCCTTGTGTGTGAAATTTTATTTGATGCTCGTCAGTGAGTGAACATTGGTATCAGAGCTAAGGTGTAGGGAAAGATTCTGTTGGCAAAAAAAGCCATCAATCTCTTCTAACCCCAAATGCCAAAATTTTCAAAGGAGAATTATTAAAATTGGTGTCTACAAATGAAGGCATTGCTCGGATCCCAAGAGCTATTGGAGATTGCCAATAGTGGATACATCAGCATAAAAAGCTTGCATCTTTGTAAATCAAAGAAATAAGTTGAG
This sequence comes from Calamus simplicifolius, assembly GCA_900491605.1. Lineage (NCBI taxonomy): Eukaryota > Viridiplantae > Streptophyta > Magnoliopsida > Arecales > Arecaceae > Calamus > Calamus simplicifolius. The sequence goes on from UESW01002891.1 coordinate 179,673, forward strand.
AGATGTAAGATGAAAGGATAAGAAAGCCTTTTTCTTCCTTTATTAAGCAATGGAGGAGTCTTCCTTTGAGAAAATTGCCGAAGCAGCAATAAGCAAACAAGTATGAGAAATCCTCAACATTATCTTCAAGGGCGATGAGCATGTGAAGTTGATTCACTTGCAAATGCTACGAGTAGAGTTCAAATGCATATATAGGAAATGTGCTGGGTCACCGGCCGCCCACACTGGCCAAGAAGGGAAAGGTCTGGTTGGCCAAGGAGTAGAGAGGCCTAACAATAGCACTAGCCAAGTTTTCTCCAAAGCTAGTAGAGGATGCAGTGGTAAGGCTTATAAGTTTGAGATGGTACTCAGAATAGATATGAGGAAGAGAGTGGTTGTTTTGGAACTACACTCATATGTAGCAGTAGTTAACAAATCCTTCCTTAATAATAGGAGGAGAAAAAATGAGAAACAAGCTGAAAAAGGAAGAATAAAAAAAAAGAGATTTACGAATAGTGATGGGCAGGACAAACAGAAGACCAAGAAATTTGTCAAGGGTCCAAAGAATAATCAGAAATGCTCTAGATATTAGATGAGCCATAATCTGAAGGACTTCACTCTTGCTAAAGGATCCTACTTCAAATGCAGTGTGACAGGACACAAGGCTGTGGTTGCCCACACAGAAGGAAAAAAACTAGATTTCACTCACAATAAGGAAGAAATCCAAAACCTAAAGCTTAGGGAAGAGTATTTACTTTCATACAGCAAGATGCCTAAGATTCAAATGCCATGAAGACAGGTACCGTTCCCATATTTGATGTTTATGCCTTAAGTTTATTTGATACTGGAGCTACATATTCATTTATCGATCTCTACTACATTTGTTAAAAAGCATATTTGGACTATTGAACGAAATGACAAAGAGAGGGCATCGTTGTATTGTTGTATTTATTGATGATATATTGGTATATTCCAAGAGCAAAGAAGAATATGAGAACTATTTAAAGGATGTACTATCAATTATAAGGGAGAAGAAACTTTATGCAAAATTCAAGAAATGTGAATTTTGGTTAGAGAAAGTGGCATTTTTAGGCCATATTATCTCTAAAAATGGAATATAAGTGGATCCCAAAAAATTGAAGCTATCATTGAAGGGAGTAGGCCGATGAATGTCACTAAAATATATAGTTTCTTGGGTATGATAGGATATTATAGAAGGTTTATAAATGGGTTCTCTTGCATAACAATGTTATTAACCGATTAACATAAAAATGAGTCAAGTTCAAATGGATCGAGGAATGTAAAAAAAGTTTTCAAGAAATAAAGAAGATTGGTATCAGCACCTATTCTTACCATATCATTAGTGTAGGTTACATGTACCCTCTAAGAAGGGTTTGGGATGTATATTGATGCAACATGACAAGGTTGTGGCATATGCTTCCAAACAGCTTAAAGCTTGCAAACAAAACTACCCCACTCACAATCTAGAACCGGCAATGGTAGTTTTTTAGAAAAAAATATAAAGGCATTATCTTTATAGAGAATCCTATGAAGTGTATATGAATCACAAGAGTTTGAAATACATAATCACTTAGAACGAATTGAACATGAGACAACGAAGGCTTGACTTACTTAAGGATTATGACTTAATAATTAATTACCATCCTAAAGATAATTATCTCCAAAGAAGTAGCTTTAACAAATGTCCATATGAGTATGCTGCATATATTGGGAAAAATAAAAAATGAGATATTTTTATTATTTGCATCTATGTGGATGACTTATTACTCATTTGAAGCAATTAGGAGATGATTCAAGATTTCAAGGAAAGCATGACAAGAGCATTCAAAATGACATATGATGGCCCTATGTTTTACTTTCTAGGCATTAAAACAACATGATGAAATTTTTATATCTCCAAAAAGGTACACCAAGACTATCTTAAAGAAATTTAAAATAGAGAATTGCAAAGATATTAGTACTCCACCTACATGCAGAACAAAACTTAGTAAAGATGATAAAGGAAGAGAAGTGAACCCAAAACTCCTTAAAAGTCTTTGTTACTTGACTATTTCAGTTGGTTGGTTATACAAATAATAATTGGGGTGGAGATAAAGATGAAAGGAAAAGCACCTATATTAAACTTTAGGGTTCCATAATATATATTTTGGTGATTACAAGGTACTGATAAGGTCCTAATATCATACTTAAGATTGTGATGACTTAAATAGGTGTGTATGCTTGATTGAGTTGAGTTGGTAAAATTCATCTGGAATGCATATGATCTAATAAAAGCTCAAGTCTCACCCTAGTATGCAAGTTAGACAAGCAGAAATAACAAATTCAAAGATCATTAATGCATGAAGGTCCAAAGGAAAAGGTCTTATTGTAATTTTTTTCTTAAAGATTTTGTAAAACTTGGTAAGAAAGTAAGTGTACAAGGCTCAATATACCTTAAAAATGATTAGATCAAGTTTGGATCATAATTAAATAGTATAATTATAAAATCCAAAATTGGATATGTGCAGTTGATTGAATCCTGAAACAATGAACCTAACTTGGCCAAAACTAGAACAAACCCTAGAATACACTCTCTATCTTAGACCTGGCTGTTGACCGCTACAAGCTAGGATAGTCAATCAGGCTATGCTTAATGATCGACTAATCCTAACCCTAGCAGTTAATCACATGGCTTTTGATAACCCAATGATCATATTTTAGATAATCATTGGAATTTCTAAGAAGCTCCAGAAAACATATTTTTTTATACCTATATATTTCGAGGTTCTTTGCTAGTTTGGACATAAATATTTGGGTTTGAAAATCATTGAGAAAAATTAAAAAGGCCTCTTGAGCCTTAAGTGCATATCCTTAATTTAGAGCTCCATTGGAAGATCTACATCTATTGGGTGTTGGTTTGAGAGTTCTCTTCAAGTGAAGAGTATTTTCCTTGCTTCAAAAGCTCTTGCAAGGTTTTGCTCCTTAGATTAGAGAAGAGAAGGTATAGAAGGGTTTGGTCTTCACCTGAGAAGATCAGATAGTAGAATATCCAAAAAGGAGACTTAGAGAGTGAACATAGGCTAAAAATACTGAACCACTCCAAAAATCTTATGCCTCATTTACTTTTTGTATTTTATTTACTTGTAATTGTCTTGGTTTGATTTTGTTCCAATTATCTTGCATTGCTTAGAAATTTATTACATTATTGTTTAAGTTAGGCTTTTAATTTTTAAGACCCAATTCTCCCTCCTCTCCCTAGTCCAGGTTGCCCCTTGGACCTTCAACCTCAGGTTATGTATTCTACTTAGAATTTGCTACTTTTACCTAGAGCTTGGAAAAACAACAAATTGTGACATTATCTACATGTGAGATAGAATATATTGAAGTAGCATTAAGTGTTTGTGAGGCTATATGGCCAAAAACTTGTTGGCAAAATTAAGTCATCCACAAGAAGGCCCAACTACAATCCTTGTTGTTAATAAATCAATGGTTAAGCTAACAAAGAATTCAATACTACATATAAAAAAAAGCATATAGATAAAGGCATCACTTTATTTGATAACAAGTTAAGGATAAAGTTATTAAGCTTGAATTACGCAAATCAAATAATTGAATTGTAGATATCTTACAAAGGCACTTCAATCTAAGACCTTTAAGAAATTAAAAATAAAGCTTGAAGTATGTTCTCTACTATGGGCTAACAACCTAGCACTGGGTGCCAAGTCATGCGTCCACCTAGTTTCCATGCCTACCACCTCTCTACAAGGCGGTGGAGCTCTGCTTATAAACAAAGAAACACACAGAGAGAAAAAAACACTCCTCTCATATGTGCTTCCCCTCTATCCTTCCACTCCTGAATTATAGTGAACCTTCAACCTCCTCCCTCCTCAACACCATGGTTAGGGGTGTGGTTGTAGTGGAGACTTTGTAGCCTCCACATATTGACGATCCGCTACTTTTGTTGCACAAGCCAAAACGAGGTACATCCCATTATCCGGCCTCTTCCATCAAGTGGTATCAGAGCTATCTTTGCTAGTTGTTGTTGTTTTTGGGTTGATGCTTGTCGAGGGAGGGTGGAGGAATAGGCCATGGCAGATATTTTCCACTAACCATCCCTCACTGGAGTTGTGGGTGCCAAAACAAAAGTGTCAACAAAAAAAACAAGGGTCATCAGACCCGGAACAGTGGCCAGCACCATCATCGCTAGCAGCTGGAGACCCTCTCCTAATTTTCTTTGGCTATCGAAGCTGAGATGCTTCCTTCTATCACCATTGAATGAGCAATGGGGCGAAGAAAGAAAAGGGCATCGGATTTACGAATGGCATTGTCCATAAATTCGATGTACAATTAGCCCCTTTCTAAAATAATAATGATAATTAATTTGGAAACGATTGAGATGATGTGGTGGCCACGTCAGTTAAGTGATGATGTGGTGACCACATTAGCTAAGTAATGACGTGGCTGCCCCTGTATCCACTGACAAAGCAAGGGTCCCAATTAGCATGGCTGCTCGTGTGGCAGCCCATGCAGCATGCCTAAGTAGCATCTGTGCTGATGTGTCATGGCTTTTCTTCTGACATGGCACTGACATATGTTGACATGCCAGTGTCCCAGCGATGTGGCATGCCATATAGGATTTTTATTTTATTTTCTAATTTTAAAAATTATTAAAAAATCTAAAAAATATAGAAAAGTCCAAAAAATCATAAAAAAATTATGAAAAATCATTGAAAGTTTTTTAGATAGGGCATAATAGTTTATGCTTAGTGCATAGATAGTATTAGTGCTACCGTGTGTGTGCTCTTCTTATAAATATTTTCCTGTTGGTTTAACTATTTGTGCTTAGTGCATAAATATGATTTATGCATATTTTTGCATATTATTTTGCTAAAATAATTATTTATGCTTTGTACCTAAGGAGTATTTATGTCATATTATATATTTTTCTACGAGCATGTTTATTTATGCTTGGTGCATAGATAAAGTGTATGCTAAATTTTATGACTTTTATTAACATGAAATACATGCTTAATTGGTGTAGCATATGGATTTGTTCCAGCCTCTATTGGCAATATGGATTTGTTCCAAATTGTATTGATTTTTATGGACAATAAAGATAAGTTCTCTGGAAAAGTATTGGATTTTCTATTTTATCTTATTGGATAAGTGATGATTATGGGCTTAGTAAAATTTTCAATCTCATTTATATGTAAAATATTTGAAATATGATTATTTTTTTCATGATACTAATATACACTGATTATTTGCCTAATATGCAAAACTTGTTTGGTTAAATGCAGTGATGGCCTCTAAATCCTTAGTATCTAACCTCAATAGGTGGATAGAATTATGATATGTGGTATAGGAAGATTCAATATCTACTGAATGAATTAGAAGTCTTAGAAACCCTAGCATCCATACCATCAGAACCTAGCACTTCTGCACAACACCACCTTGACCAGGAAGTTTATGAAAGCTGAGCAAAGAAGGATCATTATGTACGCTTAAAAAGTCTTTGTACACCACCCCCAGTGCAGCATGGCCTGCACTGGGAGCAGTGATTCACCCGTGCGCAGGCCAGCATCGGGGCCCCACCCGTGGGTCCTGCATCGCTAATGCATGGATAAATCACCATGCTTGATGCAGGCTATGCTACACCAAAGCGGTGTACTAAGACTCTTTCATGCATGCTTTACCATGCTATATAACATACACAATGATCTAATCAAATATTTTAAGAGTTTTCCAACTACCCAGGCTATATGGAACTAGCTCAAGTTATGGTATGGATAGACCTCAACAATGAGGCTCCATGCCTTAAACCTGAGATTTATGCAGTATACTAAGGATACTAATCATTTGATGTCCAACCACCTAAGATTTATGTCGTATACCTAGATTTATGCCTTAAACCTCAATGGGGAACATAATTAGAGATCTGAGGAGTCTTGGGGTCAACCTTATAGACAAGAAATAGGTCCTTGCAATGATTTATTCACTATCTCATCCTAGTGGAGATAGATGAAGCTCTTGATGAGTCATAGTAAGAATATCAAGCCTTTGAGGACATAGCTTGTCATCTTAAGTTGAAGGTAGAGCGTATTAAGATTTACCACTCCTTAGCCTATGTGGCCCAAGCTGGGTTATCGAGGGCCAAGAGCAAAAAGAAAGGCAGGGTAGGTGATAGAAATTCACAAAAACCTAGGAAGAAGAAAGTTACCGAGCTGAGGAGAGGCCAACAAGGGGACAAGAGAAATTTAGCAAAGATCAGGTGCTACAACCATAGGGTAAAAGGCCACTTTTCTCATTATTGCATTAAGCTAAAGAAGGTATGCTCCACTATAAGCTATCTCAATGTTTGTTTATATGCATTAGTTGGTGACATACTTCCTAATTGGATTATAAACATGGAAGCAAACAAACATATAGTGCGAGATTGAGCTAGTTTGTAGATTTTCACTGGAGTCCTACAACCACCCAGTATATCATTCTTAGGAATAGTCAGCATAAGCATGTATTGAAAGTAGGAGCATATCACATTAGGTTGCATATAGACATATGTTGCTCCATGATGTTTTGTATGTCCCAACCATCTAATGTAATCGATATTCTGTTCTTGCCTATTGACCCTTGGCTATACTTTTTATTTCTCTAAAGATCATATGTCTATACATGTGGATGGTGTATTATCTTTTTCTGGATATTTATCATAAGGGTTCTTTAAACTTATGTTGTTTTATGTGATCATTATTCTTTGTTTGCTTTTTTTTCTGCAAATGATGATAGTCTGATATAGCATGCTAAACTTGGTCATGTGAGCTAAGATCAAATGGAAAGATTGACTAAAAAAGGGCTATTGGGCCCTTTCAACAAGATAAGTCTCTCTATGTGTGAGCCTTGTCTAGCAGGAAAGATATCAAGAAAGCCTTTTGGTAAGGCTTCTAGTGCCGCAGCCATCAGACCTAGTGCACTTAAAAATCTATGGACCCTTGAGTGTTAGGACACGCCATAATGCCTCTTATTTTCTTACATTCATAAATGATTATTTATGATTCGAGTATGTATACCTAATCATATGCCTTCTGACTGGTAGCGACTCTTGTCACCTTGGTGCCCAAATGTCCTAACGCTTCCTCCCCAGCATTTTTGGCCTATCAGTCTATGCACCACATTATATAAGATTTGTGCTCGGCTTTTGATGGCCTGGATGGCTTCGATGATCCCTCTTCTCATCTCTCAGGAGTAGGGTGCTTTTCTTAGGGGGTAGTATCACGAACAATGCCATGTTGGCTCAGGAGTTTATGCATAACCTTCAGAGAGCTTCTGATGTCAGTGCCTCATGGCATCAAGCTTGACATGGAGAGAGCATATGACAGATTGAGGTAGGATTTTATGCACCGTACTCTTCAGGAGTTTGGTTTCTATGAGCTTTTTTTGATTGGGTGATGGAGTGTGTCTAGAGGCCATCTTTCTCTCTCCTAATTAATGGAGGTCGGACGAAGTTCTTTCACTCGGAGGTTGGACTGAGATAGGGTTGTCCTCTTTCTTCATTCTTGTTTATCCTCTCTGTAGATGCTTTGTCCCGGGATCTTTCTCTGGCTATGTGAACTTCAGCTATTGACCCATATTCTGTGGTCCCCCTTGACCCTTAGCTGCCCCATTTACTTTTTGCTAATGACTGTCTCCTTCTGGAGAAGGCTTCTACCTGTAATGCCACCACCTTTGCGACTATTTTCACTCTATTGTCATGCCTCAGGTCAGAGTGTTAATCTTAGAAATCTTTGATCTGTTTCAGCCCAAGGACATCTCCTACTTTGAAGAGGTCTATTTCTCATATTATGGGCATTCCTGTTCAGTCCGATAGGATACCATATCTGGGGATTCTGGTCACTGGAAGATGGCCATGGTGTTTGAATTTCAGCTTTCTTATGAGGCGGATCGTGATCGTCTGGATGACTGGCAGGTTTTCGACCTTTCTATGATGGCGCGGATTACTCTTATCCTCTGTGCTATCTTCGATGCCTTACTATCTCTTGTCTAACACTAACATTCCTTTGGCTTGTCTACGAAAGATTGAGAGATACTTTTGGGACTTCCTTTGGGCATCAATGCAGAGGGCCACGATGTTCATCTCTTGGCTTAGACACAGTTGCTTACCGACGACCGAGGTAGGCTTGGGATCCAGTTGTTGTCTATCAGAAGAAAGGTGCTGACTGGCATGCATCTCGGTTCCTGCTTGATTCTCATTGTTTGTGGAGTTCTTCATGCGTGCCAAGTACGGTAGCTGAAACTCTTCCACCCCATCTCGGTCTAATGGGGGCATTCCTTTTTTTTGAAAGAGGTCTGTTGATATGCTCCGACTATTCTGAACTGTACCTCTTGGATGATTGGTGACGAAACATCGGTGGACGCCACTCAAGACATGTGGATTGCTGATCTCCCTCTGTCTCGATGGCCGACCTTTGTTTGCCCAAACATTCCTTATGGTATGCAAGTCAATGATTTTATTTCCCTGGATAGTTCTGCTTGGTCATCCTCTCGGGTGTCCATTTTTTTTGGGAATGAACTATGTTGGTGTATCCTCTCTATTCCTCTCTTTATAAGTGCTAGCACTGATATCAGGGTATAGAGGAGATCTTGCTTGTCTCGTGCTCTATGAGGGACTCCTATCTATTTTCAGACCCCACCCTCAGGAATCTATGAAATTGGACTGGATTTGAAATCTACTCATTCACCCTAGAGTGAGACTTTTTATCTGGAAGTTGGCTTGAGATATTCTTCCTACCTGCTTCCTTCTTTTACGTAGATGATTGAGTATTCTGCCTATGTGCCCACTGTGTGGTATTGAGGAGGAAATGACTGATCATGCTATATTCTATTGTGCCAAGGCAAGACATATTTGGTAGATTTATGGTGCTTGTCCCTAGGTGTACGGTTCTATTTCCCACCGTATTTCTTTTCTGAGACTGTTGAAGCAGGGCATGGGAAGAGTATTCACGAGAGGCCCATTATGGGCTTACATTGCATATCAAATTTGGTTATCCCAGAATCGGATTATGTTCTCGACATGGTTCTTCCTCCTAGCAGGATTCTCAGGATGGCTGTCTCCCTTTATGTTGAGTATACTTTCATCACAATTTTTTGATTTTGCGAACCTTGGCCACTGGGCTCCCCTGCTGTTGTGCAGTGAACCGGTGTACGATTTTTATTTCTTGGAGCCCCCTCTTCTAGGGTTTATCAAATTAAACTTTGATGGAAGTGTCCATGGCAGAAGTGATGGATCGGCTTATGTTATTCGTGATGCAGATGGTATGATGTTGGCGGCAGGGGGGGTTTGGTTTACTTGATTCCTCGATGCCTCTGGCTAAACTGTATGCGGCATGGGTGGGTATATCCTATACTGTTTGGATCCTAGGCGCCCAGTCTTATCATTAAAGGTGATTCTATTACTGTAATTCGTTGGATCCGATAGGAGCCCAGCTCCCACTTGTCTACTATCTCCTTATTGAGCGATATCCGCTCTATATTTTGGAAGCTCCTAACATCCAGATTTTTATGTCTATTGTGAAGCCAATGTAGTAGCTGACTGGATTGCTGCCAGAATGGCCTCTTACTCTGGTAATTGGAGATGAAGACAAGGAGACCCTTGTCCTCTGATCCTTTTTCAGTTATTGTATTCTGATATATCGGGTCTGACCGTACCTAGAGTGGTGTAATCATCCGTCTGTACCAAAAAAAAAGACTCTCTAGACTAATAAAGGACACAAATATTAATCTAAACATTTTTAAAGGCTCTGTGAGGAAAAAAAATACACAAGCAGCTTACTATTCCTAGTATGCCATAGCAAAATAGGATTGCCGAATGTAGGAATAGGACTTTACTAGATATGGTTTGATCGATGATGTCATAGGCAAATCTTTCAATCAGTATTTAGAGCAATGTACTACTGACTGCTGCCTACATCCTTAACTATGTACCTAGTAAACCAATGCTCTCTACTCCATATAAGCTATAGTATGATGTGAGACCTTCTGTGGATCATTTGTGCTCATAGGGCTCAATAGGATATGTTCATAATACCTCCCATAAATTGGGAAGCTAGGTCCTAAGGCTAACAAAATGTGTTCATCAAGTACCCTAAGAGTTGTAAGGGTTATATGATGTATGATGAACATCCTAATTAGGACTAATTAAGGTGGAATTCATAGAGAATCAATTCTCAAGCATTAGTGAATTAGAAAGGACCTGACCATGTATGAGTTATAAGAGAAATCTCCTACTATCTCTAGCGAGGGAGGGGCATTATGACCTATCCTAGGGATCATCATAGATAGTGGAAGTGCTGACCCAGTAGGAGTGAGTCACCAATCAATGAAAGCGCACAAGCTGAGCTAAGCGGGAACTCAGCTATAGGGTTTGATGCACCACTAAAGAGTAGTTCTCAAAGTCTAGATCGATAGTTATAGAGAAGCAAACATGGAATTGTTTAATGTCGATAGTTTGAGGTTAAAGGTAACGTAACTCTGCACTTCGTTGGATCTAGATGAGCTAATTTTTGTTTATGAGACACTCGCTTTTCTTACTTATAGAGAGTAGCTAACTACTATAGAGCATGAGATAGAGTCGATGGCCAAGAACCATGTGTGAGAGTTGGTGAAACTTTTTCCTAGGTGCAAATCCATAGGAAACAAGTAGGTCCTAAAGATAAACCATAAGGCAAATGGATCAATTGACAAGTATAAGGCCCAACTTATGGTGTAGAGCTATACCCAGTTGGAGCATGTAGATTATAAGGAGACATTTTCTCCTGTACTGAGATTTACCTCCATTAGCCATATCCTAATTATTATAGTCCATTTAAATTAGGAGCTACATCAGATGGATGCCAAGATAGTGTTTCTTAATTGAAGCTTGGTTAAAGAAATTTATATGGATCAACTTATTGGCTTTGAGGCCAAAGGATAGAAGGATAAATTGTGCTACCTTAATAGATCTATATATGATCTCAAGCAATCATTTAGGCAATAGTACCTCAAGTTTTACAAAGCCATAACATCAGTTAGCTTGGACATGATTGAGGAGGATCACTATGTCTACATTTAGAAATCAAACAATGGGGTTCTGATTTTGGTATTGTACGTTGATGATATCCTAATAGCTAGGAGTACTATGAGGTTGATCAATGCCACTAAGAATGGCTATCTCTATCTTTGAGATGAAAGACATGAGTGAAGAAAATTATGTTCTAGGAGTGAGGATCCTGAGAAATTATACTAAGAGGTTTCTTGGTTTGTTTCAAGAAACTTATATTAAGAAAATTTTGGAATTATTCCAAATATAGTTGATGCCCCAACAATAGAGAAGGGTTATACTTTGAGCATCGATCGGTGCCCTAGAACAGACGAGGGGAGAGAAAGAGAGATGATGAGCAGGATTTCCTATACAAGTATAGCAGAAAGCTTAATGTATGTGTGTTATGAACCCACCCTAATATTAGCTTTGCAGTTGGCTTAGTTAGTTGATATCAAAGCAATCCAACACTTGCTCATTAGGAAGTAGTAAAGAGAATTTTTTGTTACCTTTGTGGTACTGCTAATCTTATCTTATATTATTAGGGAGGAAACTTAAGATTAAAGGATTTTTATGGCTTTGATTGGGCTAGAGATAGGGACAAGTGTAGATCTACTTCAGGATATGTGTTCATCTTTAGAGGTAGAACTATCTCATAGTGCAGTAAGAAATAAAACTACACTGCTCTGTCCATTATGAAAGCCAAATATATTGCTTATTCAGCTATTGTTCAAGAGGTCATATGGCTGAGGAGGTTTTTGAGATAACTCAAGGTATCAGCCAATGCTCATGAAGCTATTTAGATATGTTCTGACAACATGGCATCATTACAATATGCCAAGGATCCTAAATATCAAGTAAGACTAAGCACATTAACATTAGATATTACTTTATTTGGGATATGTTAGGCAAGAAGAGGTTACCTTTATGTATATCCCCATTAGCAAGATGCTGGCTGATCCATTGACTATGCCCATTACTAGCGATGTCTCAGGCTCATTTGAAGAGTTTAGGTCTGTATAAAGTTTGATAGATCGAGATATACTCTAGATTGATGTGATTGTGTTTGACAAACAAACCATGTGTTATGGACATCATTGATTATGTGTTATAGGTATTGTTGAAATACAATGCTTGTTTTCTTACGTTGTAATATATTTATAAATATGATATTATAAGGTATATATATGTATGAATGTCACAAGCTTATATCAGCCTACTCCCATGGTGATCGCCTTGGCACTTTTGTGGTGAGCAAAATAAGATTTATGTGACTATAATAGGTGTCTGAGAAGTGATATTATGGGCAAATGCATGTATTGCATAGAGTATGAAGAATGCATAGTTTGCATAAGATACTGCATGAGTTGCAGGTTGCATGGGTTGCAAAATGATTTCATGCTATTGAGTTGTATAAATTACAAAGGAAGTTGCCTTAGTTTGGATTGATGAGACTCAGGAAGTCGGATAGAGAGTATGTGTATTAATGTGTCCATAAATTTGTATCAAGCCTAGAGTAGCCGAACTAGAGCATATGCATGTGCTTTGGTTAGACATATTTGTGGTGTCTATATCTATGTTATGTGATTTTGATATAGTCCATTAAATGGGAGCTCTATTGTAGCATGCATTATGTTGCGTATGCTAAAGTAGACCTAGTAGGAAGTGATGTGGTACATTCTCTCTTCTTTATCGTGTGAGCCCTACAACTATATAGTGTCCTTGGAGTTAAACCTATATTATGAAGTTAGTTTTCATGATAATTTCCTTAGCCTTGTCCTATAGGGCCATGATTGATGCAGCCACATGAGACAATTCAAGGAAGTTGATTGGACAAAGATGGACTGATATAAGTGTTCAAGGAAGATTATTCACGAGTACGCCTTGAGTTTGTGATCCATAGCCCAAGCAATCATGTGTATAAGTTGCATATGGTTATAGATGTAGGTGTTTGGCTTAGTGTTTCTCAATTATTGCTCAATGTGAGTCTCTTAAGGGGTTAAGAGTACTTTATTAGATGTATGATCAAATTGTTTAGGACACAAATGAGATTAGATAATATTGCTTGTATGCTTCGTTAGTCATGTGTTAATTTAATGAAGCACCTCTACTATATGTCATTATATGTAAGTTTTGTCGGGTCACACATTCTACTGTTCTGCATGAGGAGAGAGGTGAGTTAAGGTTGTGAGTACTGTTCCTATGTGGATGAGTGGAAGATTATAGACTGAGTGCCAGGTCACACGTCCACCAGATTCCATACCCACCACCTCTCTATAAGGCAATGGATCCTAGAAACAAAGAGAGAGAGAGAGAGATAACACTTTTCTTGTACACGCTTCCCCTCTATCCTTCTTCTGCTCCCCAACTTTGACAAACCTTCGACCTTCCCTGGCACTACGGCCAGGGGTGTAGATGTATCGAAGATTCTAGTAGCCTCCATGTTATCGAACCATTGCTTTTACTACACAAGCCAAAATAAGTGCGTCCCATTATCCAGCCCCTTCCATTATCTATGAAGAGTTTAAAAAGGGAATATGTTAATTACAAAATATATTCATGAACAATAATATCCATTGAGAAGAGTTGCAGCCATTAGTTTTAAATTGTTTTGTTTTGGTGTCTAAAGTTGTGCCCTTTGAAGTCGAGGTGTGTTTGATAAGATGTCCATTGGATGTGTCTTTTAAAGTGGAGATGTGTTCCATAGTTGTCCAGAGATGCCAATGGTATCTATTAAATAATTATGAATTTGTACAAGAGTATAAGTGGCAAGATGGCGAATTGAATTAAGACTACCATTTCAAACATCTGGTCCCTTTGCTCTCTCTTTTTTTTTTTTTTCTTTCTTACTACTCCTTGTGTGTGAAATTTTCTTCTGACATTTGCCTATAAGCTAACAACCATGGGGTGGGGTGAGCAGTTGAGTTTCAAAGATATCCGGAAATTAATCAACTTCAAGCTCTTATGTTTTTTTCTTCTTCTTCTTCTTTTTCTTTTTCTTTTCAAAGTGAAGACGATGTGTTTCAAACTCATTACATCGAGGCATCCGTTCCTGACCACTCTTGTTTGTTATAGCTGTTAACATCTTAGTTTTTATCCCCTTGATATCAAAACAAGATGCCCCAATCCAAATTACCCTATGAGAACCTAACCTGAACAACGTATGCTGGTCTAAGAACATATAAAATGCAGTGTAAATGGTGAAAATAATATGTTACAAATGAAGAGGCTGCTTTCTCTGAATTCTATTTATACTGACAAAAGATATATTGTTGCCGCCAAGTCACGTTCCTTCAACGCCAGGAGACGAAGATCCTCCTTCTCGAAGAAACTCCTGCAAAAAGTTCCTGGGGACTAGTTGCACCGATGAAGACCCTCCGACGCTCAAGTAAGCGACTCGAGAACAATGAAGAAAATTAGGCTAATGAAAAATAGCTAGAGAGCTTGAGTTCCGATCCCTTCCTCGTTGTGAGTGTGGGTTCTTATACCTATTCGAAGATCCTCTTTCCCACTTTTAGAAGGTGGCTAATCCGATGCATTGTTGTTCGGTAGCGGACAGGTGGCTAGACTGACATGGACAGGTCGCAACCGACAATGGGCATGTCAGATGTATCTTGCCCCGTGAACCACCTGTCAGGCGCGGCGCCATAGGTGGTAGGTGGGCCTAGTCATGTCAGGCACGCACCATTACAGGCAGCGGCCACGCATAGCTGCAAATGGTTAGTGGGCCACGTGGCAGCTGTGGATGGTTGGTGGACCACGTGGTAGTCTCAGGTGGCTCAAGGTAGGGGACACCTGAGGTTCAAGGCCAAGGGGACCTGAGGTCCAAGGGGACCCACACATGAGGGTCGAAGGAACAAAGTCCGAGGCTAAGGGGACATAAGGTCCAAGGCTGAGGGGACTCCAAGTCTAAGGCCGAGGGGACCTCGGGTCCGAGGCCGAGGGGACCCCATGTCCGAGGCCGAGGGGACATGAGGTCCGAGGCTGAGGAGGCCTCGATCGGAGGCCGAGGTTGAGACGGGGGCTTTGTCAATTGCTTCCTCCGTTAACTCTAATGCGGCTTGATTAGCCACATCAGAGTCCTCTCGCCCTTGAGATGAAGTGGGCCCACCACTACAAGGCGAAAGGGGTGTACGCTCCCAGATGGCTGATCCCAATGTCCTGCCAATTGCAACGAGGCACGTGTCCCTGGGTGCAGTGGTCCTTAGCAAGGGCGACTTGGGCACTGAAGCTCCACCGCCTGTCAACCATCAGATCTATGAAAATCCACCTCGAAACGAGAGTGTCTTCTCAAAACATATGAAAATCAACCGCTATCATTGCCAACATGATGCTAACATTAGCGATGCCTCGTGATTGGCCGAAGGTGGGATGCCCCACGTGCCGGGAACATGTCGAGGTGGCACCGCCTATAGCGGGCGCCCATGTGGTCGGCTAGGCTGGGTAAGGCGATTTGAAATCCGATAAAACTGGGGTAAGGCCTCGGACTAGCACTTCGCTTCTAAAACCTATCTTCTTCCCCGAGCTTTCTTCCAGTTCGAGCATCCTCCCTGTGTCTTCCTTCTCCTCCTCGCCGTTTCTCCCTTGTCAAGGTAAGTCCCCCAAGCTTTCATGGCTTCTTCTTCTCCTCCTTCTTGGTCCTTCGCTCCCCCTGAGGATCATCTGTCTTCCTCTCAGGTGCGAGCTTCTCCCTCTCCCACACCTGCGTGGACCTCTTTACCTTCTTTCGAGGATCATATTCCTCTGTCCCAACGGTAAGCCATCAACTGGACCCCCACTAGGGTCGCCCGGTAGCCGTCGGTGCCAAACCTAGGGCTAGGGCGGAGTCCCCAAAAGGGGCCACCTCCTCCATAACTGGGCAAGAGCTAGCCAACTTAAGGGCTAGGTTCAGGATTCTGAGCAGTGTCCGACTGTTTGTCCCCACCCCTGATGATAGGGTGACGTCCTCTCGTCCTGGGCGGATTGCCCTGTATGAGGCATTCCTAAAGGGGGGTCTTTGCCTACCTCTCTACCCTTTCTTCATCAACCTCCTTGACCTCTACTCCTTGGCACCCACTCAGCTGGTTCCGAACTTCATACGGACCATCTGAGTCTTCTTAGTGTTATGTCACCTCCATGGAATGGAGGCTAGGGTCTCCCTCTTCCGCAGCTTCTACACCCTTCGGCAACAGTCCGGCTAGTGGGTGCTTTAGCCTAGGCCTAATCGAGCCCTCTGGTTAGGCCTCCCCACATCCATCAAGGGCTGGAAGACCAGGTTTTTCTTTGCTAACCTTGAGGGAGTGAGAGCGAGGTGGGGGGACCCCGACACCCGACCAAACAAGAATTCAACGGTGATCCCGAGGGATAAGGAAGCCTTCAGGAAGTTGCTGACGGCAGTGGTCCCATGCTGCAATCAGCTTATGTCCGAGGAAAACCTTCAGCTTGCGAGCATTCTCCCAAGCAACAGTGAATAGCCGAGGGCACTTCACACCTCCTCTCCCATCTCTTCTTTCTTCTTCTTTGTTTTTTTTTTATCGGCTCTGACCTGTACAGACATGAGGCCGCCGATCAAAATGCTAATGAGGGTGGTTGCAAAGAAACAGAAGGCCGAGACTGAGGCGGGAGGATCGAAGAAGAAGGCGTGACCCCAGGCCCCTCCCCCTCCAGTAGATAGCCAGCAGGCGAGCGAGGGGGTCGGTCCCTCGTCCCCTCAGCCATCTATCCCGCCGATAGCCCCGGAGGTCGACCTGACCGTCGACACCCCACTGGAGCCATGGGCCACAGCAACCCCCTCAAGTGCCGAACCAATCGCTGTAGGAGTTGGTCTGTCAGAGCCTGTGGCTAAGCCACCCTCGAAGGAGGGCCTGCCCATGGACAAAAGCACGGTAGCATCCGGCCCCTCAGCCTCGTCTGACCCTGAAGGGAGAAGGGCAGGGGCGAATCACCCGCAGGTGTCCCTCGCCTACAACGGTTGCACCACGGAGCGACTGATGGTGAGGGTATGCTTGCCAGAGCTCCAAGTGGAGTTCCGCCAGCTGGATGCCCTAGCTATTCTTCAAGATGCCTTCGCGGCACACCTTTGGATATGTAATCCTCTTTCTTTTCGGTTCTATTTTTGTTTTTTTTTTTTTTTTTGAGTACTGACCGGAGTCTTCCTTGTGCAGGTGGTCAATTCCCTATCGGCCTTGAGGGACATCGCCCTTCAGAGCCATCGTGCTCACCAAGTGACCATGGCCACCATGGCCAGGGCCGAGGAGGCTGAAGGTGCCCTAGAGGTGGCCCAACGGGAGGTTAAGATGACTAAGAGGGCACTGGGGACCGCCCAGAGGGAGGCCGAGGAGATGACTAAGACCTTGGCACTCCTCCAGGTGAAGGTTGAGTAGGCCAGATGGCAGGGGGTGGTCGACATGGGGCGCGCTCATGCTGCCGAAGCAGAGCTGGCAGCCTACAATCTTCGGCTAGAGATGGCGACCGAGGAGGCCAAGGAGTTCGAGGGTCGGGCAAAGGGTGCCGAAGAGATCGCATGGAGGGCCAATGCCCAAGCCGCCGATGCCATAGCCCTAGTGGACAAGGTCCCGCGGAGGGCTGGGGCAGCCGAGGAGAGGGCTACATCAGCGAAATTGGTAGCGGCCGAATCTGTGGAGCGCTTTCGGGGCTCCATTACCTTCGCCGAGTAGGTCACAGAGGGCTTCGCCGATGCCTACCTCCAAGGCTTCCGCGATGGGAAGGAGAAGGCTGCGCTAGTCTTCAGGATTTCCAGCCTTTGGGACCTCGAGCCGGATGCCTGCGAAGAACTGAAAGATGCTCTGGTAGATGGATCGGTGCTGGTGGATGTCTGAGAGCCCTTCTCCGCGCATTTTATTTCTTTTTCCTTCTGTACCCAAGTTTGACTCAAGTCGACCTTTTGTAAAATGCTCAAAGTAATGAAAACGACCTTTTTTGTTGAAATTTTCCTAAGGACTAATTATTTACATAGCGTAATCATCCCTTCAGCCTGCCATCGTAGGATCCTTGATAAGGTTGTGTTGGCACTGGGAGACACTGTATTTGCCTGCTCGCCATGAGCAAATCTGCACTTAGCTGTTGTATAGGGTTGGATCCTAGTGGGGTCGCCGAGGCTAGCCTCGGAGCTTCCCTCGGCGAACCCGAGATTGGGCATAGGTGAACTCCACGGTGAACCTATAGCACTGAGCCACCTTCGGGACCCTAGGTCCATCCGAGGTCATTCCTCAAGTCAGCCTTGAGCTCCTCACGCTAACCGAGATAGGCCTAGATGTCAATTTGACCTCAAGTTTTCATTGCCAACTGGAGTCAGGCTTTGGTGCCGAGCTGGCTTTGGGCTTTCAGTGCCGATCGAAGTCGGGCTTTGGTGCCGAGCTGACCTCAGGCTTTCAATACCGATCAAAGTTATGCTTTGGAAGCCAAGCTAGCCTCGGGCTTTCAGTGCCGATTGGAGTCGGACTTTGGTGCCGAGCTGGCTTCGAGTTTTCAGTGCCGATTGGAGTCGAACTTTGGTGCCGAGCTGGCTTCGGGCTTTTAGTGTCGATCGGAGTTGGACTTTGGTGCCGAGCTGGCCTTGGGCTTTCACTGCCGATCGGAGTCGGGCTTTGGGTGCCAAGCTGGCCTCTAGGTTTCAGTGCCAACTAAAGTCAGGCTTTGGGTGCCGAGCTAGCCTTGGGCTTTTAGTGCCGACCAAAGTTGGGCTTTCAGTGCTGATCAAAGTCGAGCTTTGTGTGCCGACCGGAGTCAGGCTTTGGTACCGAGCTAGCCACGAGCTTTGGTGCCAAGCTGGCCTCGAGCTTTCAATGCTGATCAGAGTTGAGCTTTGGTGCTGAGCTGGACTTTGGCTTTCAGTGCTAATCGAAGTTGGGCTTTGGGTGCTGAGTTAGCCTCGGGCTTTCAATGCCGATCAGAGTCGGGCTTTGGTGTCGAGCTGCTTCGGGCTTTCATTGCCGATCGGAGTCGGGCTTTGGGTGCCGAGCTACCTCGGGCTTTCAGTGCCGACTAGAGTCGGGCTTTGGGTGCTGAGATGGCCTTGGGCTTTGGTTGAAAAGATGGGTTACTCGAACACATTTTTATTGATATAGAATATGGGATAGGTGAGTCCAGGGGAATGCAAATACATAACCCAATGTAAAGAAGGGATACATTATTGGTAGTACCAATGGAGGTTGTTAGAGTTCTAGCTCTAAGGGAGCGACTTCCCATCCAGTCCTTCGATTTGGTACACTCCATGATGGGGACTTCGGTGACTCGATAGGATCCTTCCCACTTTGGCGACAGCTTGCCTCCTTCCTTGACTTTGAGACTTCAGCCCGTCTGAGGACTAGGTCTCCTAGCAAGAATGTTCTAGGATGAATGCGAGCATTGTAATACTTGATGGTTTGCTATCAGTAGGCAGCCATCCGGAGTCATGCCCGGTCACGTACCTTCTTCATAAGGTCAAGGCTAGCTCATAGCTAGCTCAAGTTGTCCTCCTTTTCGTACAACTCCATTCAGGGACTCGGAACGCCAATCTCCACAGGGATGACAGCTTCAGACCCGAAGACAAGGCTAAAGGGAGTCTTCCCAATGGGGGTCCACGGCATCGTGTGGTAGGCCCACAGCATGTTGGTGAGTTCCTCCACCTATCTCCTTCTGAAGTCGTCCAGCCACACCCTGAGTCCTTGAAGGATGATGCAGTTTGTCACCTCGGCTACTCCGTTGGTCTGGAGGTGATCGATAGAGGTGAACTGCTGATGGATGCCCAACTCAGTGCAAAATCCTATGAAGGGTGCATTGTCAAACTGTCGGCCGTTGTCGGTGACGAGGGTATGCGGCAACTCGAACTGACAGATTATAAAATTTTAGAAAAAGGATCTCACCTTGCTCTCGGTGATCTTAGCCAGCACCTCGGCCTCGATCCATTTAGTGAAGTGGTCGACGACAACCAGCAGAAACTTTCACTGGCCATAGGCCAAGGGAAATGGTCCCAGGATGTCCATCCTTCACTGAACAAAAGGCCAAGGGGCCATCAGGGGGCTCAGCTAAGAGCTTGGCTGTCGCTGGATGTTGGCATATCATTGGCAGCTATCACACCTCTGAACTAGCTCGGCAGTATCCTCCCACATTGTCAGCCAGTAATATCCTTGGCGCAAGGCTTTGTATGCCAGCGCTTTGCCCCCCAGATGACTCACACAAATGCCCTCATTTATTTCTCGTAGGATGTAATCAGCTTCCACGGGGCCAACACACTTGAGGATCGGGTATGAGAAGGACCTTTGGTAGAGTCTCCCGTCCATCATCAAAAACTTAGGAGCTCATCGCTTGAGCAGCCTGGCTTCAGCGGGATCTTCGGGGAGGGCACCATCCATAAGGTACCGGATGTAAGCGTCCATCTAAGAAGATTTCTGCGCGACTGGTAGGTCCTCCTCTATGGCCTCGTTGCTCAGGATCTTCAGATGCTCCACGTACATTCTTTCAAAGGCTCCGTCGGCCAAAGTGGCCAAACAGGAAAGTGCATCGGCTCTGGCATTCTCTCTCCTGGGAATGTAGCTGATATGGAAGTAAGCAAAAAGGAAGGCCTGAGATTGGACCTTACTTAGGTAGCGGGACATGATGGGATCTCGAGCCTCGTACTCTCCTGCAACCTACCCAGAGACAAGCGAAGAGACAGTGAAAGCCCTAAGACATCTTGCTCCAAGCTCCTCGGCTAGCTTCATCCCCGTTAGCAAGGCTTCATACTCCGCTTGGTTGTTGGTGGCGAAAAAAAAAAATGGAGAGCGTACTCCATCACCTCTCCCTCAGGGCTTGCAAGGATGAGCCCAGCTCCACTCCCTTGGGAGTTAGATGTGCCATCTACATAAAGGATCCAGTCCTTCTCTCCTGCCTCCTCTACCATGGGAGACTCTGAGTGCGCTTCCTCTGGCTGCTCCTCGGCACATGTGCACTCAACTAGAAAGTCAGCTAACACCTGGGACTTCATTGCTAACCTTGGTCGGATGGACAGGTCGAACTTTTTCAGCTTGATGGCCCACTTCGCTAGCCAACCAAAGGTGTCAGGATGGGACAAGATTGTTCGGAGGAGCTGATCCGTGAGTACCACAATTGTATGGGCTTGGAAATAAGGCATGAAATGCTGAGCGAAGGCAATCAGGGCAAAGTTGATCTTTTCAGTCCTGGAATACATGGTCTCCGCATCATGAAGCACCTTGCTGGTGTAGTAAACTGGTCTCTGCATCCCATCAGCATCCATGTAGACTAGCACGGAACTGACAGTCTCAGAGGAGGCCACAAGATAAAAAAAGCTCCTCCTGCCCCTTGGCTTGGACAGCAATTGTGCAGTGGATAAAAATTTCTTCAGCTCCTTGAAGGCTTTTTGACACTCCTCTGTCCACTCGAAGTCGTTGACCTTGCGCAGTGCCTTGAAGAAAGGCAGGCACCTCTCTGCAGATTTGGATAAGAAACGACTCAAAGCTGCCACTCTTTTGGTCAGGCGTTGCACCTCCTTCTTGCTAGCCAGGGCCTCATGTCAAGGATGGCCCAAATCTTATCGGGGTTCGCCTCGATCCCCTGCTACATCACCATGAAGCCTAGGAACTTGCCTGTCATAACTTCAAAAGTGCATTTGCGGGGGTTCAGCCTCATCTGGTATCGATAGAGATTGCTGAAGGTCTCTGCAAGGTCAACATGGTCAGCGGTACGGATACTCTTGGTTAGCATGTCATCCACGTATACTTTTATATTGCACCCGATCTGGTCTCAAAAACCTTGTTCATCAGCCTCTGATAGGTGGTCCTAGCATTCTATAATCCGAAGGGCATCACCTTGTAGCAGTATTGCCCTTCTCAGTTACAAATGAAGTAGCCTCCTCGTCTGCTGGGTCCATCTTGATCTGATTATATCCAGAGAAGGCGTCCATGAAGTTGAGGATCTCGTGATCAGATGTGGCATCCACCAGTTGGTCAATCCAAGGCAAAGAGAAGCTATCCTTGGGGCACGCCTTGTTGAGATCAGTAAAGTCGATGCACATCCTCTAGCTCTCGCTGGCCTTGCAAACCATCACAACGTTGGCCAACCAGTCGGGATAGTGGTCCTCTCGGATGTGGCCAGTGACCACCAGCTTGCGAACTTTCTCATGATGGCCTTCTATCGGTCAGGGGTGAAGCTCCTCTTCTTTTATCAGATGGGTTGACACCCTGGTTTGATGTTGAGGTGATGGGTAATTACCTTCTCGGGTATATCCGGCATATCAGATGCTGACCATGCAAAGACATCGGAGTTGGCATGCAAGAAAGCGAGAAGTTGGCCATGCACCTCCTTCGGGAGTAGGGCTCTGATCTGACCGTCCTCATCGGGTCCTCTCCCAACGGAAAGGTCAACAGGTGCTCGACTGGCTCCCCTCTCCTCTCCAAGTCTCAGGGGTCGAGCGATTCTGGTGCTGGTGCAGCCACTATCCCCTACGAGCTGGGGGCCATATGATAACAAAGTGGCAACGTTTTGCTCTCCCCGCATCTCTCCAACTCCTTCGCTGGTAGAAAACCTCACGAGCAGCCTCTTGGTGGAGATAATAGCGTCTAGAAGGTTCAGACTAGGTCTCCCGAGGATGGCATTGTAGGCTAGGAAAATTTTGACGATCAAAAAATTCATGAAAACTGTGCTTTGGTGCGGTAGCATCCCGACTGTGACAGGCAGGGTAATCTCGCCCTCGACCCTTACGAAGTCTTCGATGAAGCCCATTAGGGGCATGGTGACAGGCTGAAGGGAGCTACGGACAAATCCATTCGAACAAAGGTATTGTAACTCAAAACATTAATTGAGCTCCCACTGTCGACTAAGATTCTTTTTACAGAGTATTTTGTGATCATCATGGACACAACGATGCTATCATCATTCTATTAATCACCCACTCTAGGTCCCTTTGTGAAAAGGAATTACAGAATCTAACCCCTCATCCCCCTGTGGCCTCTTGGAGGCGTTGCCGCCCCCAGAAAATCATGGCCACAGTCTTCTCATCGGGGCATTGTCAACGTTGACTTTAGGTGACGGAGGTGCCAACGGGCCGGGTGCACTCAGGTTCCTCCTCTGGACAACTTCCAGGTGGCCATGCTGGATGAGGTCCACAATCGCTTTCTTCAGCTGGCGACAGTCTTCAGTGTCGTGGTCGTGGTCCCGATGGAAATGATAGTAGAGACTTTTGTTGCAGGGGTCCCTGGCTTCATAGGAGGAGGGCATTGGAGATATGACTCGCCCTCGATCTCTATCAGGATGTGGGATATCGAGGCAAGCAGTAGAGTGTAAGGTCCCTCCCTAGGAGCGAGCTCGTGGTCAATTGTCCGGTCGGCAGGGAGGCTTAGGCCTCCTGGGACGAGCCTCGATCAGCAGGCTTTGGCCGGGCCTGCTTCTTGCTGGAACTCCCATCTGCCTCACGCTGGGAGGAGTTGGCCTCATCAGTACGAATATACTTCTGCTCCGACTTAGTAGCTCAGTGTAAGAACCGAGCGGCTTCTTGTCAAGGGAATAGGTAAAGCAGGAGTGATGAAGGCTCCGCTTCAAGGCCAAAGTGGCCACAGAGTCCTCGAGGTTGTAGACCTCGAAGGCGGCTTCTTTGAATCAGGCGATGAAGTCCCTCAGTGACTCACCGCTCTTCTATTGGACAAAGAACAAACTATCCACCACTCGGGGAATCTTTCGGCATGCATCAAAGTGAGCCAAGAAGGCCCTCTCCAGCTGCCGAAAGGAGTTGATACTGCGCGGTGGCAAGCGAGAGTACCAAGCTTGGGCTGCCTTTCTCAAGGTGGCAGGGAAGGCAATGTAAAGAAGGGAGTCAGTTGCCCCCTGGACCTGCATCAGGACCTTGTAGCTCTCCAGGTGGTCAGAGGATCGGTGGTGCCATCGTATGGATCTAGCTAGGGGAGACAGAACCGGATCAAAATTGTTTCCTTTATGATACGGCGGACAGCGGTGGACGGCTGTCGTAATCCGCCTTCGGTGGATTGGTGATCCTGCGGCTGAGCTCCTCTAACTGCTGGTTGTATTCATCTAGCCGGCACTCGCCGACAAGCTATTCGGCCATCAAAGGACCCCTCCCTTAAAGATTCCGAGGATGGGGAGAGGTGGCGGTGATGCAAGCAGGTGCGCTCTGCCTCCTTCCCATGCCGCCGCTTAGGGAAAGTGCTGGCATAGCGAGAAGGGTACTGGGGCCTCTTAGAGGCTTCCCGGCGATGATGCCTGGGTGAAGCACGGCGAAGGCACCTCTCGAAGGGGAGACCTCTCTTGGGAAGAATGCTGGCTAGGTTGGACCACCCTCGAATCGATAAGGGTGGGTCCAGCTGTCACTGTGCGACACCGGCTGCTGCTGTAGAACCTGGACCGCTGCCACTAGTGACTGAACTTGCATGGCAAGGGCGACGATCCAATCATCTTGCTGTGGCGGTGGTGGTAAGGGCAGAGCGAAAGTCTCGACTTAGGGAGCAAGGGGGCTAACCTCCGATTGCTCAGCTCACTGGCGATGCCCCCCGGCAAGGCTGGTGGAGAACTCTTGCGCACGTGTCACCACCATCTTCTTGATTGCTCGGGAAGAGAGATATGTAGCTGACTGGTTTGAAGCTTTTTCTCTGTCCCCCTTTCTGGCACGCCAATCTATTGCTGCCAAGTCACGTTCCTCCAATGCCGGGAGATGAAGATCCTCTTCTTCGATGTAACTCCAGCAAGAAAGTCTCCGAGGATTGGTTGCACCGGTGGGGACCCTCCGACGCTCAAGTAAGCGACTCGAGAACAGTGAAGAAAATAGGGCTAATAAAAATAGCTAGAGAGCTTGAGTTTCGATCTCTTCCTTGTTGTGAGTGTGGGTTCTTATACTGTTCGAAGATTCCCTTTTCCACTTTTAAAATGTGGCTAATCCCGATGTATTATTGTTCGGTACCGGATAGGTGGCTAAACTAACATGGACAGGTCGCAACTGATATTGGGCATGTCAGAGGTGTCTTGCCTGTGAACCACCTGCCAGGTATGGCACTGCAGGTGGTAGGTGGGCCTAGTCGTGCAGGCACGCGTCGTTACTGGCAGCGGTCACACGCAGTTGTAGATGGTTAGGGGGCCACGTGGCAGCTGCGGACGTTGGTGGACCACATGGTAGTTTAGGCAGCTCGAGGTAGGGGACACCTGAGGTTCAAGGCCAAGGAGACGGAGGTCCAAGGGGACCCGTACCTGGGGACCAAAGGGACGAAGTCCGAGGCTGAGGGGACATAAGGTCCGAGGCCGAGGGACCCCGGGTCCGAGGATAGGGGACTCCGGTTCCGAGGCCGAAGGGACTTCAGGTCTAAGCCGAGGGGACCCCAGGTCCGAGGCCGAGAGGACATGAAATCCAAGGCCGAGGGGCCTCGGAGGCTAAGCCAGGTGGGGGTTCCATCAGTTGCTTCCTCCGTTAACTCTAATATGGCTTGATCAACCATATCACATATCACAAAGGACATAAGCATACAATTGAGAAGCAGTTTCAACCAAGCTAAGATTAAATACGTTACCATGGCTTCTTTTTCTATTTATGTCATTGACAACATACTTCCAAATTTTTGTCTATGCATTTTTTTGCTTGTTAGGAGGATAGTGAATTAATAGGGATGAATGTTAAAAAAATTGATGATAAGGGATGGCGAGATAGCCCGGGGTGGCCTCTACCAGTCCCCATCCCCGTTGAAGAAAACCTTTCCATTTTCTGTCCCATTAAGCCGTTATAGTTAAGGGACGGGGACGAGGATACCCAGCCGAATAAACACGGGTACCTACTGGGTACCCATCTAGCCATTTACATAAAAAAATAAAATTATTTCATTAAACTTATAATTTACTGAAAGATTAAAAAAATACTAATAAAAAGTGCATCTAAATATTACATTAGTACCAAGAAAAATAAAACACACAAATATACAATATAAGTAGAAGCAAGTCCTCTAAAAATTAAAAACATAACAACAAATTTTCTTTACAAAAAAAAGCAATAACATTAAAAATATTAAACTAACGGGATGAAACGGATAAACGGGGATAGAGCGGAGGATACCATCTCTGGCCATTTACTCGTTTAGCCGTTAACAGGTAATCCTGTATCTATTAAGCTATTTAGATCGGGGATTCCTCGATCGTTAGAAACGATACTGGCTGATAAATGGTTAAACAAAAAAATTATATTCCTATTAATGATAAGTAGCCAAAAAGAAAAAAAAAATCAAAAACTTGAACCTCCCATGAAACCTTTTTCCACCCTTCTGCTTTTTGATTCCACTACCAAGGGGCAATCTGACAACCAGCAGCAATTCTGCTTGGATTTTCATAGTATATGTAGTACTAACCATTGTTTCATATAACTAGTATTTAGGCACACGTATATTAAAATAATCTTAAAAATATTATTCAATTAACTTTGTATTAATCATAAAATTTCATATTATAACTTTGCCCTATTCATTGCATAAGTTAGCTTGATGTGACTATAATTTACTAGAAATTTTACTTACTATGACATTGTTGTAAGGGTATTGCTACGCATGAGTTGATACTTAGAAGAGGAGAGACAAAAGAAAACTGAAAGGAAGAGAAAAGACAAAATAAAAGAATGGGAGGGAAGGAGGGAAAAGGGTAGAAGAGCTGCAGCCCAAACATTGATCCTAGGAAAATAAGCTATAGAACAAATGGACTCTGCTGGACCTGGGCAAGGCTCATCGTAGGCTGCCCAATTGTTTGGTCTCAAGGATAGTTTTTTTATGCATAGTACGTGATGATTAATTATGCATGCATATAATTATATTTAAAATAAAAATATTTTTTTCTTTTACATCATATGCATATACAAGTTAACATCCCATAACCACCAGCGACAGGGCCTCTTTGACAATGACTCCGCTATTGATGTGGTCTCCCTCCACGCCTCCCTCGTCACCATCTATTTCGCCACTATTGGCTTTAACTTCAGCCACCAAGTTAACCATTAAGAATTTTGAGGGAAAAGTAAATCATCTGATTCGTGTTTTAAAATTCTCATACGGTCAGCTACATAATAGTGGCATCGTCTCTTTCTGAGATTTACTTAGCAAATTGTCTTCTGGACTGTTGCTTATACCGACAAACTTGCCAGCGGTTGAGTGTCCGTCTACAATTGCTTTTTTTTTTTTTGGGATATCCAGTGAGTTATCTTTTGATCCTAACGCATATTTGGCTAAAGATATTTCACTCATGACAGAATTTTTGATGCATCTGAGTTCTTTTGCTTTAATAAACAGCCTTTTAGCATGCTTGAGAGGTAATCCTATAAAAAGTGGCATCAAATTCCTGGCAACAACACTTTGAGAATGAAACCTAAAGGCTACATTGCATCTTGAGTAGATCTAAGAAGGTGTATTGGGTATGTGGTCTACCATCCCGTGACAAAACGCTCTCACACCATGGTATATATGTCAAGTCTAGTCTAGCACGTAGGAGACCCATCTTAGTAGGTTCAAATTCAAGCTTACGACAGCTAGGAAATATCTTTTGAAATTTCACTGGAGACAAAAAAAAAAAAAAAAAGTCCAAAGGAAGACAAAAAAATGGTAGTTACGGTAATCTTGTATTTATATTATACATAAGCAAATTCACAAAACCATTTTAACGTTTAACAGAGATCAATAAATTCAAATTATTTAAGACGCTCCGACATATCTAAATATATATTCTTATCATCAAACTTTATACATAATGCTTCATGGTCAAAACATTGGACTCGACATGATGATAAATAGCATATCCAGAACATAACATATGCAATTTTACACACGTACATTAGATGGTAGATTTTTGAAATTACTGAATCAATGCATGTCATGCTTTAAATGAATGTGTACCATGAATATCAGAAAAAAAAAAGGATGTGTATTGCAATTTTATTTTTTTAACATCTCCATACTTTGATCAAATTAACCAAAACCATTCATCCAACAATTTCAGACATGCAAAATATTTTAAAAATTGTGATGTGTGTCTTCTTTGTTTGCTTTATTTTTCAATTTAATTCTATTTATTTTTATCATTTCTCCTTATTTAATAATGTCCTCTTGTTTATTGCACAAATGGCAGCAAAACAATGGCTCTTCGGTTATATAATAAGCTAAAAAGAAAAACACACGTCAATCATTGAAGGGTTGGGGGGTATTGCATGAGGACTAAATATAAACTATTGTTCTGCAGAAAGAAAATTGATTGTTTTGTCATCTCATATGACTTTGATGCTTGTAAGGGGGACCACAAATGGCTGCAACATTAAATGAAATCAATCTATGGAAGCAGTTCATGGAAGCTGCAAACCTTATCTGGGTGGCCCCACAGTCTTCGCAGATAGAGATCTGATTCTGCCTCAACGATACCTTCAGGTAGCCTTTCTGCACCTCGAGGATTCGTAGGAACATAAATCTGTAAGAAAGTCATAGAGAAGAAGAACTGATCAGTAGCAACAAATTCATGCCAGAAATCCTCTGACAGAAGGTTGGCTGTTGGCAAGGAAACATAGTAAGCTAAAAGTATGAAGTACAGTTGATACAGAACGAGGATAAACAAACAATAAAGAGCAGTTAAACAGCAGATTGAGTGTTTCCAACTATAAATGTTAGTTTTGTCAAAAATTCCTCATAAAATGAGGCATATGTTGCAAATAAATATACGGTTAAAATGCAAAAAAAAAAAAAAAAGTTCAGTTCTATCATGAGGAATAGATCACCAAGCATCTCCCCGCAGAGACAAAAGGCAACTACCAAAGATGCAAAGCAAATAAGCTATCTACAAACTCATATAATTTAGTGAATAAGAAGAATGAAAAGGTTGCAAATTAAGAAAGAAACTAGGCGATTGGGATGATTGATTTCAAGAGCAAAACCTTATAAATATCAACAGTTGAATCTGAACTGGAATTATCTTTCTTTTGATTATTTGTCGAATTCTGGTCATGGCCCAAGATGTTCGGGTTCTGACGCCAGAATTCCTGTCTCCATCGCACGACATGGTCCCGAAAGTGGAGTAACGCTGCCAAAATTCGGACAATTAAATATTAAGACAGCCTAGCCGCAAGCACTAGGGTCGTAAATTAATCGCCAAGGGCTGGTAGGAATGAGATAGGACATTATATTGTACCATGGGTTTGTTGCCCATACGAAAGGAAACGCCAATCGAGTACCCAATCACAATTCCTACTACTGTTATTATAATAAGCCTCATTCTCTCAGATGATCTGAAACATCCACTGCAAGGCGCAGAGTATCGAACTTGTGAAGATACAGTAAATAAAAGCTTATATAAAGAGCCTCAAATCTGTAGAAGATTAATAAGTGCACGCCTGCGGCTGATGTTTCCAAGCCTCGCCATGTTCTTGAACTTTGAAATCACCAAAGACACGAAAATCCTTGCACCGGGAAGCTGTTCCACCATCATCGCACCAAAAAACTTCGTTCAAGAGAAGTTTGGATAAGAATGAAAATATGATGCACGAACATCATCATCGTTTCAGGTCTAAGAGATGAAAATTGCGACGGTATGGTCGCTGTACTTTAACCATCGTGAATGGTTCCAGATATCTGACGGGAAGGAAGAGAGAGACCTTCAACAGTGCGGCATAGCGGCAATAACGATGAGAGAAGACGATGTTTTTGCAGGATTGGCACCGGCGGCGGTGAGAGGAGAATAGAAGCCGTGGCGAGGAAAGATGTTGGCAGACGGCGACGGTGAACCAACCGAGGCGGCGAAGTTTATGCCAAGACTGGTGGGCTTGCACCGGTGGCGACCGGAGGAAAATGGAGACAGAGACAGAGAGCGAAGCGAACTACAGTTTGGATCCGAACCCCACGGCACAGTGGCGGTTACTCCTCCCCTCGCGTTGGATAAGTTCTTGTGCAGCCCCTTGTCTCTCGCGTGGACTGGAGCAGGCCAATGCTTTAGGGTCGGAGCTCCGTGGTATGCATGGTGGCTCTTCTTGCTCTTCCCTCCTTCTTCTTCTTCTTCCTTCTTCCTAAAAATTCTGGGATGTAGTCCCACCTACATTCTTGGGTGGAAAAGTCATGGTGGAATTAAAGAGGCCATTTTCTTGGGCGGAGAACTTCTATGGATAACAATTTGGCCACGTCCACTCCCACATGTTAGCAAACTTTTCCTCGAAGAAGGGCAAGGAAAAGTATTTGTGCCTCTGCCGTGAGGAAAAAAGTCTTTGAAGCATGCATAAGCATTAGGCATTGCTATACACCTATACCATCGCATGTACGATGTGCATCATAGTCCCATTGGGCCACAACACATGGTGGCATTGGCGCGTGATTGACAGCACGCCCCATACTCGCTTTGTGCACTAAAGGCCGTGCACAAAAATTTTCCAGAAGGGTAAGTTCACGACACCATGAAGTGTGCACCATGGCCAACCTAAATATAGTGAAGGAAGAAAAGTTCTTTGTGCACAATACGTAGCGTGCACCATATACAATGATTGGCTACATGCATATATAGTGCATGCCTAAGAACATTTTTTCTTTCCTGTATCGTACAGTGTAGAAGGACTTTTCCATAAGAAAATGCTAGTTGAAGGCCCAAACTAGGCCATGGCCCATTTATATTATCACACTGATCCTTAAATTATGGATCATTAAACAATTCTAAAAAAGGTTTTGTTATTAAAAGAAAAGAAAAAGAAAAACTCTTTTGTTGCAAACCAAAAAGGAGAAAAAAAAAGTTAAAAAAATATTATTAAATTGACAGAAATACTGTTTTCTCGTAACTACAAATATTAATGATCACAAGTTTATCCCATACCCCTAAGCTTGACAAAATAGCCTAACTCTATCTCATCACGATCTTACTTTGGCATATCAAAGGTTTAAATAACTTATAGAGGGATTATATTATAATATCTCAAAAA